>QEOQ01000251.1:263097-273891 GCA_010279815.1 Brachionus plicatilis
AAGTGTTTTTTTATTTAATTAAGTGTAAATCTTTATTTTTATGGATTATTTTAAAAATTGTGTACATTTATTAAATAATTGTGGTATCATTTTAAAAAATTGTGGTATTCTATTAAAAAATTGTGTAACCGATTTTAATGGGCCTATAATAATTTATTATTTGAAATATGCTTAAATTGAAATTGATTGAAAAAAAAATTTCTCAGAATACAACTCTTAATTAAAAAATTGTTAGAGGTTAGGTAATGGATGCAGTGGTTTAGAACAAGGAACTAACAATTCAATTTTTTAACTTTTACTTTTACTCCAGTACTCAAGGTAGAAATGATGAAATATAATCTTACTCTTTATTTTTACAATTTTTACAATATTTTCTCCAATATTATTTATGCATGATAATTAAATAAATATTTTTTATCATGTGGACAATATCGATAAAATATTATAATTTTTTTGAATTTTTTTAATCCTTTTTTTTTAAATTGAAAAATTATTTGAACAAAAATAATAAAATCTTAATTAAATCGATACAATAAAAAAGAATAGACAAGAACACCAAAAAGGAAAGAAATTTATTTAAAAAATACTATTTCGGGCCTTGTATACCCAGAGCGGCATTCAGTTTCAGCTTTGGTTCAAAAGAATTCGAAAATACACTAGACATTCTTAAAGTTCATTTAAGATCATTGAAGTTGAAAGTTTAACTAAATTTAAATCTGATGTATTTTTTCGTCTTTTAATGAAAATTTTCAAACAATGTTGAAAAAGCATGAAAAAAGTGCGATGCTTCAAATTAATTTTTTTAAATAATTAAATGGAATTTAATTTTGCAATCTTATTACACTGAAATAAAATAGATTGCATCAAACATAAGATATTTAGTTTTTATTGTTTTAAATAAATTTTATTTATTTTTTTATACAATAAGAAAATAAATTTTTTTATTAAAGATAATTTCTTTACCTAATTTACTTAATAATCAAAATATTCTATCATTTAAAAATCTTAGATAAAAAAATTTTAAATGAAATTTCTGAATTTTTTAATTAATAAACCTTAACTGACATTTTCTCAAATTAAATCGATTATTTTATTAATAGAAATTTTTTTTTTAATTTTTAAAGATATTAAAATTGTTGAGGTGATTTATTTTCGATTGACCTTCATTATGATAAGACAAAAAAAAAATTTAAAGTCATATCAAAATACAAATAATTTTAAAAAAATCATATTTCAATTTTGAATAAAAAATATTTTAAAATTTTTACATTAAATAAATAAAATAAAATGTACTTTAATTTGAAGCTAAATGTAAACTTTTTTTTGAAAAAAATTAACTATTGAATTAAGTTCATTTAGGCTTTTTTAATAGTTTAAGTGCTTTTTTAAAACACAAGAATCAAAATTAAACGCAGCATTAATACTTAAAATTCAAAATTAAGTGCCGCACAAAAATTTGAATTTTAAAATAAGCTAAAAATTAAGTTTTAAGTTTAGATGCGGCGTTAAAAGATGGGTAGAAAAAAATAATAAAAATTTTTTTTTAATTTTTTTTATTTAAAAAATTTAATTAAAATTTTAAGTGCAGCGCTATGAAATAGTTTAAAAAAAAAAACCACAAAAACTGAACAAAAAAAACATCTTTCAATTTTTCAAATTTAAAAAATCTTTGTCATATATTTAGTTATTTTGTTTATTTGTAATTTTTTTAACAAAAAGACTATATAAGAAGTTAAATAACTTTTAGAAAAAAAAAAATTCGACTTTGATAAACCATTCTACTAATTCTTAATATTTTTTATTTAATATTCATTTTTACTTAATATTATATACTATGAACGATTATTACGTAAATCGTTTTGGTATTCAACCTCAGTCAACACCAGCACTGAGCTCAAATGAAACACATCAGAAACAGAAAAAAAGAGGAAGACCTACAAATAGCCCAAATGCCAAACGAATAAAAAGTTGAAACTAAAAGATTAGGAAAAAAATTGAATAGTTAATTTCTCATGTTAAAAAATTTAATTAAATTTAAATTTTCAAAAAATTTAGTTAAAGTATACAATGATTTTAAATATACCGTATCCCCTTGTTTAGCGACGCATGCTTTAATACCATGAATAGGATATTTGGTGCATGGTCTAACATAGACCTCACAATGTTAAATTTTTTATTTTAAAAGTCCTATGGGTCACATAGTCGATACATATTAAAAACGTAGCGTTTATAATAGAAATTCAAATAGAAAAGCAGAGCTTCAAAAAAAGTCTTTATTAGAGACTCGGGGTTTTAAACTTAAAAAAAAATTAGATATTTATTGAGTTTTTTTTATAGATGCGACGTTAAAGTTATGGTAAAAAAAATATTAAAAATATTAAAAAAGTTTAATTTTAATTATTGACCCGGCATTTAAATTTAAAAATTTAAGACAAAAAAGAGAAAAAAAAAATTAAAAAAAATTATTTTTTCGATTTATTCATAGAACCTTTCTTTCTTCCTAGTGGCTTTCTAACTGAACCATTCTTGTTGTAAACAACTGGCGTACTAACACTTGTTGAAGTATTTTCTATATTTTGTTTTATTGGGATATCTTGCAATGGCAAACGTTGAACGGTGTGACCCTGCTGTGTACCGACAACAATGGGAATATTATTATTCTGACTATATTTTGGTAATCATCGTCTCAAGTAAATTTAGCCCCTATTTCACAAACACCAAATATTTCCCAGTGTATATCATCAGTACAAATCCCATTAGATATAATGAATATTATATCAATATAATATTACCGATTACTTACTAAACTTACCTATTTAGATGTAATGGTAAGTAATCGGGAATATTATTTCAGCACAATCAATTTCTGATTAGCACTATGAAAAGAACATTCAACACAATTCGATTTCTTCTCAGCACAAAAATAACTTTTGTAAAAATAATTATTTAAAAAATCGAAAGATGTTTTTTTTTGTTCAATTGTTGCTATTTTTTTTAAAAACTAATTCTTAGCGCTGCACTTAAAATTAGGAAATGAATTTTTTAAATAAAAAAAAAAATTTTTATTCTTTTTTCTACCCATCTTTTAACGCCGCATCTAAACTTAAAGCTTAATTTTAAGCTATTTTTAAAATTCAACTTTTTGACTGCGGCACTTAATTTTGAAATTTAAGTATCAATGCTGCGTTTATTTTTGATTCTTGGGTTTTAAAAATATACTTAAACCCGAATTTCAAGTTTTCTTGGATACATTACGGTGCAAGGGTATAGGTACCTCAATAGCTTACAGTATTCATTCTATAAGATATCATTTTGGCGCAAAAGTAACTTGAAAATTTTTAGTTTTTAAAAAATAAAGTTAACGTCTCGTTACTCTCATACAAAGCTCTGCTGCTTATATCTTAATATTTTATAATTTATTTTTGAATACGGCAGTTTATTTTTAATTATTTGAAAAAAAAAGCAAAATTTTAAATTTAGTTTATTAAAAAAACGAAAAAAAAAATTTACATTTATTCTTGCTGATTTATTTTCCTATTGCGTTTTTCTAGAGCCCGCTTCAATTCATCTATCAAAAGATCATTGCGTCTTTCGAATTGAGCCGGACTTGGCTGAATGGTGAACACCTGGTTTGGTGACATTTTTGGCGCCGGCGGCAAAGCATCACTTTTTTCTTCCACTATCGTACAATTTTCCTTTTTCTGCTCTTTTTTACTCCTGAAATAAAAATCTATCAAAAAATTAACAAAACCATCTGCGTCAATATTTCCATGTCCACTTTTGTTAAACAAACTCAGATTTTTGTCCATCAAAGTCACCAGTCGATTCATCTCGTTCATGTCAATGTTTGTCTGAGTGTGCTGGTCGTGAGTCTCGCATTGGACTCGACTTGGCTCGGTAAAGGTGGTCAACGAAATAAAGGACTTGAGCGAACAATCAATTGGTGACGAGCTGTACATTTTGTTCCTGATCAAAGTGTTGTTATTGTTCATGTTGACATAGTCCGAGTCTTGTTCTTCTGTGAATGTGAGGTCTTCGATTTTGTAGAATGAAGAGTTGAGAGTGTTTAGCGATAAATCGGATGGCAGATAGGACAAGATTGGACGCTTGATGAACCTGTCCTTTTCCTGGTCATGCTGGCCAGTTCGAGTCTCGTTCAAGTATTTTTGAAGGCGATGTTGACGCAGCTTTTGGTACCTGTTCAATTTGTCGTAGAAGTAATTGTGGTTTGAGTTGGTGGATCCGAGCAGGTTGTTTTTTTTGGATGATGTGGCCAGCCTTATCCGATAACGTTTTGACTTTTTGTACTTAATCATTGAGTTACTCTGAATTGGTTGTGAGATAGTTTTTTGATTCATTATAATTTAATTTGACTAGTGACGAAAGAATGGGTCTACAATTATCAAAAATATCTATGGTAACTCTTTAATTGGGAAAATGATAGAAAGTATGCTCAAGAGTCTGGATTTCAGTGTATTTTTAGATTTTAGAGGAGATGTTAAGTCCTTAAAAAATAAAAAAGATCAAAGCTTCCAAATCCAAATCATGAACATGGATCAAACGTTTTTCATAAATATTTAACAAAATAAATAAAGAATTTGAAAAAATTTGAAATTTTAAAAAATGAAAAAATGGTGCTTTTTTATTTTTATTAATTTTTTTCTCTTTTTTGAAATATTTTAAAGTATCTAAAAGAAAATTTTTAAAAAGATAAAAGGATTTTACTCTTTTAAAATTTTCTTTTCAATTTTATGATAAAATATTGGATTTTTTTTTTGTAAAATTTGGCAAATTTTTGCAAAAAATAGTTTTTTGTTAGTAGAAAATTTATATTTTTTTTATTAGAAACAAACACAGAAAATAACAGAAAAACATCGGAAGATTATATTATTAAATTTTTTTTAAATTACTTTAAGAATTCAGAGTCTCTTTCCGAGTGTCTAATTTAGATCGTTATGCTTAATTTTCTAAACTTAATGTGTTTTTAATTTTGGTGATTATTTACTTCCTTTTGGCGCACGACAGTATGAACCAAGCCTAAAAATAATGACACTTAACATAGATCGGAAACTTTTGCTTCCTTTTTAAATCAAAACAATATTATTTGAGTATTAATTATTTTTTAAAGTCAATTTGAATTTAAGGTGAAATCCCCTCGTTTTTATTTGTTATTTTCTGTATTTTTTTTATGATAATAATTAGTCAATTTGACAAAAAAATTACGATAATTAACGTAAATTACCGTAAATTTGTGAATTTTTTCTCATAGATTTTAAGTTTTTAGCTACTTTTGCTCCTAAAAGAAGATGAGATAGGCCTACCGAAGAAAAAGCAGCTGAATCCAACGAAAATCGTGATCCTGATAATAGCGACCATGATTCGGATTCAGATGTAGCCTGAATTAACCTGGTATGTAAAATATTAAAAAATTTTATTGACATATAATTCTTATTTTTTTAAATTTTTTTATAATAATTTCCGAAAGTAACGAAATTTTCCTTAAAAGTCTAGACAAAAATTGAACTTTTTTTCATATTATAATTTAAATTAATAATTTCAATAGGCGTGTGCTAATTCATTATTTAAAGATTATTATTTCAACACAATAAAAAAACTTTTCAACACAAAATTAAACTGATCGTCACAAAATTAAATCTTCTCATCACAAATTTTTCAAAAAAAGAAAAAAACTTTTTAACACAAAATTTTATCTTCTCAGAACAAATTTTAAAAAATAGTGAAAAAATTTTGAGCACAAAAAAAAATAATTTAGTTTAAATTAAGGGAAAAAAAACTTTTCAACACGAAATTTATTTAAATAGATGCTAAAAAAAGTTTAATGCTGAATTTTTTCAAATCTAAAATCACATAGTTTATTGATAAATATAAAGTATGTTTTTAATCATTGTTTTATTCTCTCACGTACCATTTTACAGAATTTTTAGCTCTACCTTTATAGTCTTAATAGTTTTTTTTGGCATTTTATCCTCGGTGAGGTAAATGATATTTTTTCGATTTCTTAGATTCATTCTTAGACTGAATTTGGACAAAATTTTCAAGTAGAAATTTAAAAATTTTCAAAACTAATTTTAATAATTTTAAAAAAATTTGAAAGCATTTCTTAAGAAATTTAAATAATTGAAACAAAAAAAAAATTTGTGTTGTAAAGCTTTTTTTGTCTTTAATTTTTGTGATAAAAAATTTTCTAAATTATTTTTTTTTGTGTTCAACGATTTTTTAGAAAAAAATTTTTGTGCTCAAAATTTTTTCACTATTTTTTAAAATTTGTGCTGAGAAGATAAAATTTTGTGACGATCAGTTTAAATTTGTGTTGAAAAGTTTTTTTATTGTGTTCAATAGGTAGACCCTTTCAATAGGCGTGTGCTAATTCATTAACTAAAATTACTGTTTTTTTACCAATTTTACTAGATGAATATAAAAATGACTTAGTTAATTTTAAAATGTGAATTTATTTTAAAAATCAAGTTTGATGCTAGTTTTTTCAATATTTAATTAAATTTAAAAAAAAATAATTTTTTATTTAACTTTTTTAAAAAATTTTTATTTATCCTTTGCCTCTATATGAACCAAATTGTAATAAGCAAAGAGTTATTGAGATCTTAATTAGAAACCAGATTACAGAACTCACTTTTTTCATCAAAATTCATACCATAATATTCTTTATTATTCAAATATTGTTCTAATCCAAAAAAAAAATCTAATTGTACAAAACATCCTTCTCTGGCTTAAAAAGATGCTCAAAATCGAGTTAAACGTACATCTGCTGATTTTTAGTTTTTTTAAAGTATAATTATGTTTAATTTATAATTTAAATACGATTTATTAACAAGAATAATATCAGCTATGTAAATTTAGGAAAAAAAAATTTTTTTTAGTAATTTTAGTTAAAAAATAATAAATATTTATTTTATTTATAAATAATTATACACAAAAAATGGCTGTTGAATTATAGCCCCAGCCTTTTCTCGTTTGAATGCCATGGAGAATTTGAAAGGTTTTACGGTAAGATATTGTTACTCAAGCTATGTGAAATCAATTTTTTAATTTTAAAGATTTAAATAAAAAAAAATTATAATTTTAACATTTAATAGCTGAATTTCAGATAATTTAAATTTTTTAGCACCCAAAGGTTCTAGGGGTTTTTTCAACAGATATTTTTGAGAAGGTTAGGATCGTTTTAATAAATTAGTCTTAACTTTAATTTAAGGGTTAATTTTTTGAAAATTAGTGGTGAGGAAAATTATGGGCTATTGTTTAATAATCATATCTAAAATTTGAATAATATTATAATTTATTTTTTTGTTTTTCTGTCAATAAAGTAAAAAATAGAATTTTTTTTTCAATTAACTTTTCAAAAATGTCTAAAAGTAAAATCTCTCTGTATTGTGTAACCGAGTTAAAACATTAATAAAATTTTTATCTCAAGAATTTCTTTAAACACTTTCTTGATTTTTTTAACATTTAATTATTCAGTCGTATAATTTGAAAAAAAAAAAAATTTATTTTTCTGTAACTTTAAAATAATTTCACAATCAAAATATGTGTTAAAATACATCTATTATATTACAACATCGTCACAATTTTTCTCTTAGACAATAGTGAAAAATCTGATCAAAAAAAATCTCAATTTATCCTAATTTTTTTTTAAATAGATTTTTTTTGTAGATAATTTCAAAATTATAAAAACAATTTTGGGACCCAAATTTTTTAAACATAATTTAGGAAAAATAATAATATTCTTTTTTTCTTTAAATTTTTTCCAGTAAAGAATTTCCAAATTTAATGAATACATAATAAATTACTTACGTCAAAATATAAAATATTTTCTTATTTAAAGCAAATTTTATTTTAGAAAAAAATCATATTCATAATGGTAATTTTTTCCATTATTTTTTAAAAATTTTAAACATTTTTAATTTAAATGATTAGAAAAAAATATCCAAAAGAAGAGCCATCATTACTGGAGCTATAGCAGGCGTAATTTTTCATATTTATTATCTAAAGAGAAAAATCATTTAAAATTAAAGATAGCTGCAGCTCTTATTACTCGGAAAATAGCAAATTCATCAATAGTAATTAATTTATCATCTTAATTAAATTTGTTTTAATTTTCTTTTATAAAAGAAATATAGAAAAAAAAAGGCCGAAGCTCTCGAATTAGAACCTCGTATGGCATCAAAGATAGCTATCGAATCAGGAGAAGAATGTAATTTAGAATATTGTGATGAAGCTAATGATGAACAATATGAATATTTTGATGAAAATGAGATAAGCCCAGACGATTTAGAGTCCGGACTTTATGAAAAGTGCGAGTGTGTTGACATTGAAGAGGAAGAAGAAGTTGAAACTGGAGACGAAGAAAATACCGAAGAATAGAAATATTTTTTAAATTGACTAGATCTAATAAAATGTTGACTTTTAATACAAGATTCAATTATCTTTGAATTATTTTTAAATAAAAAAACAATACAAATTCGAACAGTTCCATCTGATACCGTTGGTAGTAAATGTGTTGGTAGTATTTTTTTCCATTACAATATTAATGAGTCTACCTAGTCCCCACAAACAAAAAACTGTCACCCTCAAATCAAAAACTTTTCCTCACAAGGAAAAAATTTTCAGCACAAAAATAACGTGACTAAGAGAAAAACTGCTATCCACCAAAAAAAACTTCTAAGCAAAATTTTTATTAAAATCTATTAAAAACTACCACTAAATATTTTAGATAATTAAATGCCTATGATTTTATGTAATAAAAAAAAATTTCCGAAATTTTGGAGATTAAATATCCAAAAAAATAAAATGGAAAAGAAAAAACACTGACAATTCATTGAATGATGCAGGGCCATTATTGTATGGAAATCCGACGAATTTGTTAATAAACCTAATAAAGGTCGTCCAAAATTAGCTGGAAATTGGTCTTCGTTAAAAAAGATTTTAATTTAATTATTTTGTTAATTTAATATCTAATTTTTGAAAAAACACTTTTGAAAAAATTATATAACAAAATTATTTAATTTTTATTCACCACAAAAAATTTTTGTTAACAAGTTATTTGGTAAAATATGTAAAAATTATTTATTTTTTGAATTCGGCACAAAAAAATTATGTTTTTTAGTGATTTTTTTTTAAAAGTTTTTGGTCTTTGGGGAACTGTTTTTTAATTATTGGGAGGTATTTATCTCAATATTTATCTCTTTGTTTATTTTTTAGATAAATATTGATTAATTGATTAAATATTGAATATTGAACAATTAAATTTTTCTTTTATGTTAAAAAAACGGGAATAAAAAAAAAATTTCATGTATAATTTTACAGTGGTCTTAAGATAACTGTATTTTACGAAAAAAAATAGAATTGGCAAAGAAAAATCGAATTTTTGTGTTGACTGATGAAAATCTGGCATACTTTTAGTATCCAAATCGAAATGAAATTCAATTTATTCAATGAATTCTTTTTTAATTAAATTTTTTTTTGATCAATTATTTTTTTGATTAATTTTTATTTTCAAATATTAAATTGAATATTTATTATATTCAGTTTTTGATCAAAAAATATTCGAATATCTTAGAAATTCAATTTTTAATTTAAATAAATTAATTTTAAAGTGTATTATTCAAAAATATTTATATTCAAAAATTAAATTCAAACCTAATTTTTATTCGAAATGCTACTTATTCGAATATCGATTCGAATATGCATATTCGATTTCATCACTAGTGAATTTCAAATACAAATTGAACAAAAATTCATCATTTTTTGATAGATTAAAATTAAAGTTAATAAAAAATATTAGAAAAATACTGCAATATATTTTGTTGCACCTTTTTTACCTAAAATATTTTTTCTCATGTAAAAAATGACAAAAAATAAAGAATCAATTGGATCTAAAAAGATTATTGATTTGATTTACCAAAAAAAAAAGAAAATAAAAATTTTATTTTAGATAAAAATGGTGCAAAAAATTGTGTTGCAGTATTTTTTATTAAATTTAATTTCAATAAATCGAAAAATAACGAATTTTTGTTCAATTTGTATTTTGAAATTCACAAAAGTTAAATAAATTTTAGGTTAAAAAAAAGTCTTGACTTGACTGGTATTGTGAATTTTGGAACTAAAAACAAGAATAAAAATCTTAAAATGAAATAGCTTTTTTACTTTTTTATGAGTCTAAAAATTGTTCTGCAAAATGTATCAGCTGATACAAACTTTGTACCACCCAAATTAAGTCTCTGCAATAACTCTGCAATTTAATTTTAATAATTTTATAATACATTTAGTGCTTTGCAGACTTGCAGAGTTTTTGCAGAGCTTTTGCAGAGACTTAATTTGGGTGGTACAAAGTTTGTATCAGCTGATACATTTTGCAGAACAATTTTTACACCTTACCACCCAAATTAAGTTTCTGCAAAAGCAATGCAAAAGCTCTGCATAAACTCTGCAAGTCTGCAAAGCACTAAATGTATTATAAAATTATTAAAATTAAATTGCAGAGTTATTGCAGAGACTTATTTCATATTTCAAGATTTTTGTTCTTTTTTTTTGTTTCAAAATTCACAATGCCGACTTGACTTTACTTAAAGACTTTTAAAAAATCTCGATTTATAGTAATCTATCGCCAGTTTTTTCTATCGCCAAAAATGTAATGCCAATTATTTTATTGCCATTTTCTTAAATAAGAATCAATCGCCAAAAATAAAAATAAGGATTTTTTGGCAACTTGAAGTTCATGATCATAATCGAATGATCAAAATTTAATTGATTAAAATCTTA
>QEOQ01000251.1:275431-287976 GCA_010279815.1 Brachionus plicatilis
TTTTACTATTAAAGCATCAAAAATTTAATATTTTTTTCTCCATTGCCTGAAGAAGACTAAAAGTCGAAATAGCTATCGCAAATTTAAATAAAAACATTATAAATTAACTTGTTTTAGTTTTTATTTCAAATAAATTATTCCGATTATCCATTTTTGTTAACCTAATTTCATAAATAATTACGTTTTTTTTTAAATAATAAAGTAATGATAAATAAAATTTTTTTCAATTAGTTCTTATTTTTTTAATCTGGGATTTTTTTTGCTTTAAATTCCTATTTCAAAATTGGCATTAAAAAAATTGGCGATATTCGTAATTTATTTTTATTGGCGATAGAATTTTTTGGAGATAGATTCCTGGCGATAAAAAAAATGGAAATAAAATAAACAGGCGATAGATTCTTTTTAGACTCTAGGACATTTAAGGTAAATGTGAATGACCATCTGAGCGAAGAATATCAAATAACAGCAGGTGTTCCTCAAGGCTCAGTAATTAGTCCTCTTTTATTTAGTATATATATTAATGACATCCCCAAAAGAAACAAAACAAATAATGAATACTCTCTGCTTTTCGCAGATGATCTAGTAACATTCTTCATTTATAACAAAAAGGGGAACCTAGAAAATAAGATTAATAAATACCTCAACGAACTAGAACAATGGCTTATTAAATGGAAAATGAAGATATCAGTTGAAAAGTCGTGTTCAGTAGTCTTTTCCAGGTACAAAAAAGAGAGTGATAATCTAAACTTAAAAATTTATGGAAACAGAATAGTGAGCCAAAAAGAAATCAAATTTCTTGGTATTAAATTTGATTCTAAGTTATATTTTAATATACTGGTAGACGAAATCAAAGAACGCTGCAATAATAGGCTAAATATTATTAAGATATTGTCAAACAAAAAATGGGGTCTCAATCAAAACACACTAGGAAATTTATATAAATCTTTAGTCGGATCAATTTTAGACTATTCTTTTCCTTGCTTAAATTCATTTTCAGAAAATAATATCAAAAAACTACAAGCAATTCAGAATACAGCAGTCAGATCTATTCTTAAGTTAAAATATGATACTCCCTCCAACATCGTGCATCAAGAGGCTTTTAATAAACTAAAATTACTAACAGTCTCGAATCGGCTTTTTGAATTGAGTGAGAGATATGTTGGGACAGGACTGAGTCATTCTATTCCATTGGTTGAAAGACTGGTGAAGGAATACAAAGAAGGTTTCGAATCAAGATATATTGAATACCCAACTCCATTGTGTAATTGCTACCTTACTATTTCTTCTTTTTTTCCTGAAACTTGAACTATTTAAACATGTGCCACATGTAACAATCTTTTCCAATTTATGTCTTTTCAACTTTCATTTTTTTAGATTATTTACTTTATTTTGATTCTTTTTTTTATCTCATTTTATTAACTTTAATTTCATTTTTATTTTATTTTATTTTTATTTTACTTTTTAACTTAATCTGAAGGAGCTTTAGCTCGGTACAGAAAACAAATAAATAAAATAAAAATTAATAATAATTCCTTATTACCAAAATCTCATTTCAAACAAACAAATAATTAAATTGACTTAAATTAAATAAAAGATAAAAATCAGCCTTTACTTTTATTTACAAAATAAAATAAAATTTTATTCTTGTTCGTCAACAACAGCCTTCTTCTTTTCGGCCACAAAAGGCACAGTGCCAGGCTTGCTGTGAGCCCGTCTGTTCGCCTCTTTTCTTTGTCTGCTAGCCTTGATAATTCTATTTTCTTTGATGGCATTATAAACAGGCCTCGGCAAGTGTCTGTGCCGCTTAATGGTCTTAATCTGCGGAAAGTACTTGAATTTCTCTTTAAGCTTTTCGCCATACTCCAGCTGCTCGCGCTCCCTCGGCTTCATCAGGCCCAGTTTCTCAGCCGCCTGCGCCTTCCACATCCGAATGTTCATCTCATCACTTCCCGATATTATGTACTTGTCGTCCAGCGACCACTTGATCGCCATCACATGCTGCATTCGCTTCGTGTGGTACACTTCCCGCGAATGACCATTGTTCGCCTCGAAAATTCTAATTGTCTTGTCGTAGCTGGCGCTCACAAACTGCTTGCCTGTTGGCGAATAGTCCAGGGCCATCACTGCGCCAACATGGTCCTTGTGAACCTGCAGCGGACAGTCCAACTTTCTCATGTCGAATGTGTACAAATTGTGGTCCTCATTGGCCACTGTGAAGATCATGGCCTCCAATGGGTTCCAGCATATTTGATTTGAACTCATGGCCAGCACAACTTTTCTCATGGGCACAGACTGGCGAATGTCGTACAATATGATGGACCTGTCCGCGGCCGCACTCGCCAATATGTTGTGCTCAACTGGACTGAATTTGGTGGAATAGTGCGAGTCGACGCCCCACGAATAGCTCTTGACCGGCTCCAAGTGGTTTATGTCCCACACGTCCACTCTTTCGCCACTGGTCGCATAGACCGGCTTCTTAAAATGATGGTCAATGGAAGTGTAGAATGTTTTGCCAACAATGGTCTGAATGGCATGGCAGCTTTTCGATTTGCTCAATGGGTCGTAGCTCCAGTGTTTGATGATTTTGTCGTTGCCGCATGAGAGGAACATGGACGCAGAGGGGTTCATGCAGATGCCGCGCACAAACCCGTCATGAGCTATGTAGGTCTGCAGACACTTGCGCTCCGCTAGATTCCATATTTTTATCTCACCATCGCATGCACCCGAAAGGAGAATGCTCAACTGGGTGGGATGCTTGCACAAGGCGTGCACGCCGTCTTTGTGACCGTCGAGACTGCCCAAGAATGGTTTGGCGAAGACGCGCTCCAGTTTTGTGGAGTTGAGGGCGCGCGAGTATTCGCGCGGCACTTCCAATGGATGCAGGGATGAGTCGTAGTTACGGGGCACTAGATCAAGCTTGGCTTTTAGTTAATGGCAAAAGAGGCGAGCAGAAAAGTTATTTACTTTTAAATATGTCCTTTTTGGTCTCGCGAACGTAGTCGTTCGGATCCCGGCACAGCATTTTTACCTTCATGGTTGTTTTATTTACTTTTTTTTTTTTTTAAAAAAAATTGAAATAATTTTTTAAATGAGTTTTTTTTTCTAATATGTTCAGATCTAGATCTTCAAGCGCATGAATTTTAAAAATTAACTTGCCAAAATTTTCTTTACTTTTGAAAAAAATTTTAAAATTTTTAACGAAATTTTTTTTTTTAATTTTTCTTTAGCACTCTAATTGGTTATTACTAAAACACAGACCTATACTTATCTACCCAATTTTTAAAAATAAAATAACTAATTTATAATGCAAATAAAATAGAAAAACACTTTTTTTAAATTTTGTCTCTTTTTTAAATATATCATTCAAATCTAAAGTGTTTCACTAAGTGTTGGCAATCGATTATCAATAATCGATTCAATAATCGACTTACTTTAAATCGATTAATTTTTTTTAGTCTAAAAGTTCTAATTTATCTCGAAATTAAAAGTTAGGAAAGCAAAAAATATTATTTTTTAATAAAAAAAAGTTTTTAAATTCATATAAAATTTGAGATTTAAAGCAAAATAAAAAATTAAAATTACTATAAATTGAATAAACCTTTTTTATTAAAAAATAATATTTTTTGCTTTCCTAACTTTTAATTTCGAGATAAATTAGAACTATCATAGTCATCTAGAAAAAATTATTCGATTTAATAGTCAACTAAAAAAAATTAGCTGATTTATTAAATTTGTCAATCGATTGGAGTCAATTACCAACACTAGTTTCACTAAATCAGAAGAGAAAAGTTTTATTTAATAATAAAACGAGCCAAAAAAAATTATCTAAAAATTCCAACAAAAAAAAATTTTTTAAATTTTAAATTTTTAAATTAACAATAATTTAATATAAATTGTTAAATGATGCAAATGCAAAAGTGTTATTTTGAATTAGCTAAAACATTAAGCATTTTTTCTTATGAGTCGACTGAATATGTTATATATCCTTTCTCCATATTTTTGTGTTCTTTAATACAAAATAATAAAAATTAATTATCAATTTTTTTGCAATTAATCGCTTTTTTCATTAATTAATTTGTCTTGCCAATATACGAATTTTTATTTATTTATCTTGATTTTTAAAACTCTTCGAAAATTTAAGCTTTATTTTCTTCTAAAAGAAGAGATGGCTAATTATGAACAATCAATGGGCTCATTATTGAAAAAAAAAAATATTTTTATTGTCAAAATAAGTGTAAACAAATTTAATTTTTTGAAATTATTTGGAGTTTTTTTATTATATTTTTGGTATTTTTTATTAAATTTATGGTGATTGTAATAAAAATATGGAAAAATTATTAATTTAGGAGTAATTAATTAAAAATGTGGAAAATAAATAAAAAATATTGCATAAATATTATATATGTTATTTTTTTATTAAATTTGTGGTAAAAATTACTATTTTTGTGGTTTTTTTCAATTATTTTTATGGTTTCAAAATATTAAAGCTCGCTAATTAACAGTAATCATATCAGATAACCATTAGGATTTTCAATTTTGTAAAAAATCTCAAGTGAAAACAAAAGTAAGAAGTATTTAAGTGACATGCAATTTGGATTTTATTGATATTTTTGATATTGGATTTTTGATTTTATTTCTACTAAAATGAAATGAAATTTGAAATATATTTATCCAAATTGATTAGTGATGAAAAATGAAAATATTAATGTTTAATTAATTTTAAAAAATTTTTCTTATTTATACTTGCCAAAATGCTACTAAAATTTATTTTGCTTTATTGAATTATTTTTTTTGCTAAATTAACTTTGCTGAAAATAGTCTTTAAAAATTTGCTGAATTAAAACTTGCTTAACTGATTGATTCCCTTCGTGTTTTACAATTCAAACATTTTTTAACCAAAACTAGAATTTAATAAGATTTTTTGTGCATATAAAGTTTTTTTATAAAAAATAATTTTGTTTTGCATTCATAGACAAATATTTCAAAAGTTTTAAATCTTTTTTGTGCTGAAAATGGCATTGTGAATTTTGATACCAAAAACAAAAGCAAAATATTGAAAATGCCAGAGCTTATGTTCTGACAGATCAAAACAAATTCTGTAAATTTTAGCAACTGATTCATTCTCTGAATCAAAAACATAAAAATGTTTTAATAATAATATAATATGTAACATAATATCCCAAATTAACTTTTGTCTGAACTTTGCAGATTAATAACAGAGTTTTGCAGAATCACTATATTCTTGGTACAGAGGATATATCAGTTGCTTCAGTTTATAGAACAAGTTTTGATCCGTCAAAACTTGAGCCTTGGAATTTTTAAAATTTAAATTTTAAATTTTTGTACCAAAATTCACAATGGCCTGAAAATCTTTA
Source organism: Brachionus plicatilis (assembly GCA_010279815.1). NCBI lineage: Eukaryota > Metazoa > Rotifera > Eurotatoria > Ploima > Brachionidae > Brachionus > Brachionus plicatilis. The sequence continues at coordinate 280,807 of QEOQ01000251.1, forward strand.
TAAATGAAACAAATAATTGGCTAAATTAGTTTATTAAGATCTTTATTAATTATTGTTCTATTAAAAAATGATATTTTTTTGCCTAGACATAGTCAACCGGTATTGTGGTAAAATCCGGTTTTACACATTGATAAAGTGATTGATCAAAATAATAGCCGGGATAGCAATGGCAAGTACAATCCTGATAATCTTCATAAGAATTGGGATAGCAACTTAAAGTGCAATAAACGCGTGTAGTTGTTGTACTCCATGGAAGTGTTGTATCATATCTGTCTGGGTAATCTAATGGAACGCTGAAAATTCCAGTAATTAATAGCCAGCTAAAAACAAAAGAAATCTTGGACATTTTTAAAAATTAAAATCAAAAGAATAAACCATTTATAGAATTTTCAAAACTAGAAAAGCCTTGAATAAATTTCAAATTAAAAAATAGATGAATGTCAGTAAAAATTTTTGTAAATTTTTAAATGTTAATCAGATATAAAATAAATCATTATTACTCAAACTGGTGGCTTTTAAAATATAACATAAAATTTAATGTTGAAAAAATTTCTTATTTAGATTATAACTTAAAATCTAAATAAGAAATTCTATTTAAAAAATGTGGACTTTAAAAAAGATGCAAATATGTAATTGCCTATAATAAAATAATAATTTGCATACAATTTTTTATTATTTTTGATATTTAAAACAACGAAATCATTTAATTTTGAAGGTACTCAGAAATTTAAATCGAATCGAATCGACAATTTTATGATTAAAAAAAATATTAAAGTGTATTTTTTTAATTTTTATAACATATACAAGATAAATTTAAATATTATGATCTCATAAATATCTTTAACAAAAGTAATCCTGGACATTTTTAAAATTTAAAATCAAAAGAATAAAACATTTATAGAATTTTCAAAATTAGAAAAGCCTTAAATAAATTTCAAATTAAAAAATAAATAAATATCATTTTTTTAATTTTTAAATGTTAATCAGTTAGTTAAAAATCAGTTAAAAACCCAACAAACCTCAGTAATGAACTTCAAAACAAAAATTCAAAAACAAAAAACCAACATAAAAAACAAAAAAAAAAACTAAATCAATCCTCAATTAACAATTACTTAAAGTGTTTCTACACCAATGCCACTTCACTCGTCAATAAGTTAAACGAGCTTCAAATTATTATCAACACTTATGTCCCAAATGTAATCGCCATAACTGAAACTTGGTTTAACAACAAATCTAATCGTTCAATTAACAATTACACGTCTTATATCAAGGACAGATGTGAGATGGCTGGTGGAGGAGTTGCTTTATTCATCAGAAATGATGTAGATTCATGTGAGGTTGACGATATAAGACTACAAAACACTTCTGGTGAACAAGTTTGGTGCCAACTAAATATCAGCGAAGAGCGAATTCTTATTGGATGCATTTACAGGCCACCTAATTCTAACAGAGAAATAGCTCTACGTTTGAACGAATCAATATTGGTCGCGAAGAGTTTAGTTGACAAAAACAAGTTTACCAGCCTTATCATCTTTGGTGACTTTAATCATCCAAATATCGAATGGAACAACGACGGTGGTAAATGCGAAAGCAGATACTCCCAAAGTTGCGAGTTTTTAGAGACTTTAGAATCAAATTTTTTGAGCCAAGTAGTCATCGAACCAAATTTAGGAAACAACGTACTTGATCTTATCATAATTGATGACCCTAATAGAATTTATAACGTAGTAACGGGGCCACCACTTGGATCAACTAAACGTATGCATTTACACAATACGCTTTACTGCAACTACATATTAAACGAAAAAACCAAGTTGGAACAAAAGTCAACAAACAAGCCTTTGTACTTATATGATAAATGCAACTCCGATTTATTCAACGAACATATATGCAAAATTAACTGGGCTGAAGAGGACTCAAAAACGAACGTAGATTCATTTTATGAAACAATTATTAGAGTTTACTCTGAAGCATCGGAAATGTCTATTCCGACATTTTACGCAAATAGCAAGTCAAAACCAAAGTGGTTGAACAAAGACCTTAAAGATTTATGTAGAAAAAAGTTTAGCCTATGGAGCAAAATCAGAGCATCTACTGAAAATGAACAACTAAGAAAAGAGTACAATCGATTATGCAAAATTCTGAAAAAATTGATAAAAACTGAAAAACAAAAATTTGAAGCTACGCTTGCCAAAAATTCAAAAAATAACCCGAAACTATTACACGCTTATATTAAGCAACAATCCAAATGTAAGGAATCGATTCGGGCTATTAAAGATAATGATGGAATATTAAGAACAAAAACGAGTGAAATTGTAGAGTGTCTTAGTCACCAGTTTTTCAGTGTCTTTAATAAACCAGATGATAACGTCGTAACGCCAAACTTCCCCAAAAGAACCTCATCTGTTTGTGATGTAGACGATTGTATGTTTGAACCGATTGAAGTTTTTAATGAACTCAGACGAATGAACAAGAATAAATCACCTGGCGATGACGGCCTCCATCCAAATATATTAAAAACTTGTGCAGCCAGTTTATCCGAACCCCTCTCAAGAATTTTCATTAAATCTTTTAACTCTGGTACAATTACAGAGCGCTGGCGAGAGGCTAACATTAGTCCTATTTTCAAGAGTGGACAGCGTACAAGCCCATCTAACTACAGGCCTATCTCTTTAACTTCGGTGCCCTGCAAAATTATGGAAAGATTAATAAAAAGAGTTATGGTCGACTATTTAGATAAAAACAAATTAATTTCGAACTTTCAACATGGGTTTGTAAAGTTTAAATCATGCGTTACAAACCTACTAGAATCTCTTGATGTTATCACGGAAACTCTCAACAGAGGCTTTGCTATTGATGTAGTCTTTCTTGACCTAATGAAAGCCTTTGATATGGTCCCTCACAAAGAAATGATCGTCAAGCTAAAGGCTTATGGCTTTCAGGGTCGTTTATTAAAATGGCTTGAATCCTTTCTTAATAAAAGAAGGCAAAGGGTTGTCATTGGTGATTCGATCTCAAAATGGAAGGAAGTATTGAGCGGAGTACCCCAGGGCTCTGTACTTGGGCCTTTGCTTTTTATAATATTCATAAATGACATGCCTGACTGTTTGAGTCATCTGTGCAGGCTCTTTGCTGATGATAGTAAACTTAATGCGATCATAAAAAATTGTAAGGATCAAGATCAATTACAAGAGGATTTAAATAAAATTCTTAAATGGACGATCGATTGGAAAATGAAATTTAACTACAGCAAGTGTAAAACAATGCATATTGGTAATGCTAAGATTCATCAAAACAGAAACTACAGTTTTCAAGATGATAATGATAATCAAACACACACAATAATTAATACGCAAAATGAGAAAGATCTTGGTATTACCATAAACAACAAGCTTAAATGGGATGATCATATTAAGAATATAGTTCTGAGAGCGAACTTAATGCTGGGAAAATTGAAACGAACGTTTACTAATTGGAATGTTCAAACATTTAAGATCCTCTACATAACTCACGTTCGACCGCTCTTAGAATATGCAGTTGTTGCGTGGAACCCTTGTAAAAGGCAAGACATTAAATTGTTAGAAAAGGTTCAACGGAGAGGAACAAAAAGTATTCCACAATTAAGAAATAAAAGTTATAAAGAGCGTTTGGAAATATTAAAACTAACAACTCTCGAAGAGAGGAGAAAAAGAGGTGACTTGATACAACTTTACAAATTTAAAAATAATTTTAACCGCATCATATGGTATCATCCGATTTGTTATACACCAGCTTCTAACTCAACTAGACCTGCAGGATCAACAAGGTCGGGACAAAAACTCTATCGACAACTAGTCAAAAACTGTTCTGCTAGGCATAATTTTTTTTCCAATCGAACTGCAACTTCTTGGAATGAATTACCAAGTGAGGTTACTAATGCACAAACAATCAATTCATTCAAAAATCAATACGATAAACTGCGACTTAAAAATTCTTTATGTGCCGAATTTCGAAGCGAACTTATCTGTCATAGCTCGGTACATGATGTACCTGGCTCCGCGAGTATTTAACTCGTCACAGATTAATTAATAATAATAATAATAATAATCATCAGAGATAAATAAATGCTGATAAATCACATTGATAGATTTTAAGATACAAAATAAAATTTAATGTTAAAATAATTTCTTATTTAACTGACAAGTATTTTTATTTAAAAATATTGCGTTGGACTTTAAAAAATAATTTTAATTGTCTTGAAATAGAGTATCCGATCCAAATAATAATTCTATGTCGACGTCTCCTTCATCGTTAGACTCTTCTTGATCATCATTTTTATCAAAGTGCGAACAACACCCTTATTCTCGTCACAAGTTGAAATAGGACATAGTAGTTAACAAATTGCCAAATATTAAAAAAATTTTAAAAATCTAGTAAAAATGAAATTGTTAATAGAAATAAATTAAATTAAGGTATTACTTATTTAATTTCATTAATTTAGTAAGTTTTTGCAATTATTTAATTCTATTAATTAGTAAAAAATTAAGCCCACATATCAATAATTAAGTTGCCATAAAGAAAATTTATTAAACAGAGTTAACAATTTGGATATGCTGTAGATTAGATGGATATTAGTTAAAATAAAAATGAAAAATTTAATAATTTATAATTTAGATTTAGAAAATTTTTTTTTAAAAAATCTTAAAATTGATTAGAATAAATCTAATTATTTTTTTTTTAATATTTTGGCACAAATTTGTCACACCTTCTATAAAAAAATTCAATGGTAACTTTTCAATTTAAATATTTTACTTTTGAAGCATATTTCTAATTTTGTCTTATTTCATTAATTCTCTAAGAATTAAGGTGCCCCAAATCATAAACACTAGTTAAGGATAGAGAAAATTTTTTTTTTGATATACAATTTTTTGCGGAGAATTCGAATTTGAACATATTTTTTTGATCTGTCTACTTATTTTTGCTTTATCAAATGAAACAAGATTACTTATTTTCAACATAAATTAGAACAAAAATTTCTTGAAAATTTAACAAATTTTGAAATTTAATTTTTTTACAATAAATAGTCCTTGAAATGTACTTTCTAAATTTGTGTTTTTTTACCTTTATCAGCAAAATAATTGACAATTTTAGGATTAAAACTGGCTTAGATCAAGATAACATAGCTGCAAGCTTGCAATTAAAAAGCAGAAAAGAAGTTCATCGTTATATAAATAAGTGTAGAAATTCACTTCAGCAGGTCTTGGTTCCAAATTATATTGAAAACCAAACAAGAGATTTTTTATTAACTCAATGTACCGAAATAGCAGACTCTTTGCTTAAAACAAAAGATGACCTACTTATATACATAGCTGATGGTAAATAATCAGTTTAAATGAAATTACTAACATATCATTTAATTTTTTTTTTGTGAAAAGAAACTTACTGATACTGCCAAAAAATCTCAAATAATTCGTTTCAGAGAAGAACATATTCCGATCATAAAAAAAGACAATTAGTTAAACCATTCATTGTTTGTTGTCAAAATGGTCGTTTTGTAAACGTTACTGGTTTATTTGATGCCCAAACTAATGATGAACAGTGCCTAAATCAAATATTCAAAAATGTGAAATATTTTTGTTTGATTAAAGAAGGAGATATTTTTTAGTCGGCCGAGTATAAATTGTCAACAATTGATTTATCAACTGTATATTTTATCAACAATTAATTTATCAACTGTATAATATTCCAATTTTTTTTTTTTACTAACAGTATAATTTGTCAACAATAAAAAAATAAAAAAAAATAACAAAATAGTACAATTTGTCAACTTTTATTTAATTGAAGAAATTAAAAGCTAATTAATATAACTAATTAATATAACGTAATAATTGGGATTCTAGTAACCCTAATCTAAACAGATTCTTGGCGAGAAGGTGCTAAAATAATGCACTCTATCTTAGGAACATGCTCTTTATTTCTGGCTTATAAAAACCCTTGATTTAAACAAATTAACTTAAATTTAACTTTAAAATTAAAATTAAAAAAAATGCCTTTGAAATTTATCCAGGGAAATACCTTTAAGAGCATTTTGTCTTTTGAAAATAACCTTTATTAGAGGCAACGGCAAAATTACTGGATTTGCTCGGTCAAAAAATGTGGTGTTACAATCAAAACAAGTGGTGAGACAGTGGAAGATGAAGTCACAGTCGGGCCAAAAAGAATTCACGCCCATGAGCAATATCAGGACAAGAAATTACGTTGTAAAGAGGTGGCTCAAACAATGAAATCTGAATTCTTCAAAGTTTGTCAGTACCAATAACAACTGAGTCAGAATGTAAAACCGTAAAATTCAATATAAAAGCTTAATTTTCCCTTTTTTTAATTAATTATTTAGTTAGCTGATAAATTATGTTTTCTTTTTCTTTTATTTATCTATTAATAAAAAATATTGACAAATTATACTATTGGGATCATAAAACTTCAGGTACGTCTAAATGGTCCTAAAATGTGATATAAAAATCACACTCTTCGCCGATTTTTTCTATGCATGTATAACCCGCAGCCTTACAATTTCTTTCAATACAGCCCCAAGAAAACTTGTTTTGCTGTTTACTATAATAAGATTCTTTAAAATAATAGCCGAGATTGTGTAGCTGCGGTTTTTTTTTCTGTGATAATGTAATAAAAGCTTTAACAGGCTTATTAAGTGTTAAAGAATTAATAGATTGTGTCAAACTCTCCATTTGTAATTTTTAATTAGTATTATGTTATTTTGATTTGATTTTAATTTATTTGTTATTTTGAACAACATATTAAAGTGATGTTATTTTGACACACGCTATTTTCAATTAGTTGTTTTGACACTTGTTATTTTTTTTTTGGTTTTTTTGATATTGTTATTTTAAATGTCTTATTTTAATACTTGTTAATTTGATATACATCCTTTTTTAAGATAGTTGATAATTTAATTGTTGACAATTTATACTGTTGATAAATCAATTGTTGACAATTTAAGTTCGCCCGTTTTAGAGATTGTGTTGAAGATCTTTCCAACTCCATTGTGTAATTGCTACCTGACTATTTCTTCTTTTTTTCCTGAAACTTGAACTATGTAAAATCGAGTGACCTAAAACTCTCTATTTCATTTCTTTTTCAAATTTGTCGTAATATTTACTTAACTTAACAAAAAAA
>QEOQ01000251.1:288286-357883 GCA_010279815.1 Brachionus plicatilis
ATTTTTTGATTTTATTTTACTTAGCTTTTAAATTTTTAATTTTACTAAACTTAATTTTTATTTTTATTCTGAAGGAGCTTAAGCTCGGTACAGTTAACAAATAAATAAAATAAATAAATAATAATCTTTCCAAAGTCACAAATTGTTTTTAGAACTCCGTGTTGCTTCAAGTCTAAACAAAAACAGTTTAGTTCATTAGAAGCTAATTCATCAAGATTTATTACAAAATGTAGATGGGTGATAGAAGCAATGTTAATCTGATTAAAGAACGTAGGAAAGTTCCAAGAAATTTTCTCAAGCATGAATTTAATCACCTTATATTTAAGTAAAAGGCCTTTTTAAAACAATTCTGGAATAAAAATTGGCTTGATTTCATTCAAAAGATGGGAAAAGCCCACTGACAAGTAGACATTTTTGGAAAAAAATAAACAAATTAATTCCAAATTTGATTTCAAATGATAAGGAATTGAAAACAAATTACGAAAAGGGAAAATGCTTCGGAAAATTCTTATCTTAAATATTTAGTCCTAATTCTGATTTAATTGAAACTGAGAAAGATTTCGAAATAACTAATTCTAACTCTGAATTCTTTAAATAATATAATCAGTGTGGTTTTAATGATCAAATTTGCTTAAATGAATTAATTATGGCCTTAAAAAGATTGAAAAGTGAAGCGGCATCAGGACATGACCGAATTCATAACTTAATGTAAAAAATTTTACCTAGAAATTCTTTAATAGAAATCATTAAACTTTTAATTTATCTCTTCGGGAAGGTAGAATTCTGAAAGCGTGGAAGACTTCGAACATTACTATGATTCAAAAAAAGGCTCTACTTCACAAGATCCTTTAAATTACAGACCAATTTGTAAAACGAGTTGTTCTGGAACGTATAGTATATTCAAGATTAAACAATTTTTTAGATCAAAATTCACTTCTTATCCAGGAACAATATGGATTTAGGAAACACCGGCGAAAATCAGATAATCTTTTCTTTTTAATTCAAAAAATTTTGGAGTCATTTAATAGAAAAAAAGGGTTTGATGACTGTTTTATGATATTTACAAAGCCTTTTATACGGTATGACATGAAGGTTTTCTTTTTAAATTGATTAAAATGAATCCACCTCATTACTTGACTAGCTGGATTAGGTCCTTTTTTACATTTTGTCCGGTTTTCCCAACACTACACAATTATGTTAAAGTTGAAGTAGAAATAGTTATCCTGGATATGTATTTTTTTCAAGTTTTAAAATAATTAACAGTCATTTTTTAAGTTTAAAAACTTTAAAGCCATCTTTAAAAAATTTTATTTAAAATAAACAATAAATTGGTTAACTTTTAATTAAAAATTGAAAATTATCTTCCCCTTATATACTTTATTTTGTGCTTCAATTTTGACTTGAACATTTTTTATTTACAAAAATTTCTTATAGAACTGTCAAATTTCGCACTTTGTTCTCTTTTTTTTTATTTCCTTGATTATCTTTGTTCACACGATGTTTTTTGTTGAACAGAAATTCGCAGCAAGCGCCCCAAAACAGTCCCAACACAATGATAAATCCCTGAAGATTGACTTGACATGATGTTATCAGGACAATAATCTGGGCCAACAAATGGTTGGGAACAATTTCTGTGACAACAACGCCAACTACATAAACAAACCAGGACAGGCCCATTATTATGGCCAATTTTAAAAACAAGTTGTTGCCTTCGGTGCACTCCGAGCTGTCCAAAGTAGACCGAGTCTTCAGGTACACAATCACGAACAGGGTTGAGTTCATGGATAGAATTATAAGTACAGGAAAAGCAAAGAACACTATTAGGTACAAAGGCTGACTTAGAAAACAACTGTTGATTCTGTCCTTGCGTCCCAATTCATAGACATTTGACTGTTTGACCGCAAAATGGATGGCAATGGAACAGGCGCTTATCACAAAAGTTGCACCATAAATGTAGAAGAAAATTTTTGATGCTGATTTAAGCCAGTTGTCTTTGCGCATCAAATTGGCATTCATTGTTTTGGACAACTTTAAGTATATCTTGAACGAAATGGCATTCGAATGAAATAGGCAAGATAGCCACAAAAAGTGTTTGAGAATGCCAACCACTAGACACATTAGGTCAGTGCGGACAAAACCGCTGAGAAAATACTTGCTGGCCAATTTGTGCAGAGGAGTTATCAGATGAGAGATGAACAGTGATGAACAATAGGACAGGACCAGGTACTCGTTTTTGACAAGTTTGCGTATTACCGACGTTTTGGTCTCTTTTGCATGGTCGCGCGCCTTGATATGCGCAATGATGTATGTAATAGTTACAATCAGAATTGAGATAAATGAAAGTGATGAGAGGCCGATGGTTAGCCAAGTCTCAATTTCATACAAAGTCATGTCAAAAGGTTGCCATGAGTTGGAAGTGTTTATGGATGGTGTCGGGTGAAAATCATACAAATACAAAAACATCGTTGATTTGTTCATTAAACTAAAGGGTTTTATTTTTTTGGTGATATTTTTGCATCAACACAATTCGGGATATGTTATTTTATTTTTTTCTTTCAAGATTTATTTGGGGTGTTTTAAAAATCAATATTTGAAAAATAATTAGCAAAATAAAAATATCATTAAATTCAAAGATATGATTAAAGCGGATTTAAAAAGCTTTTTACTCATCTTTACATTGCGTCAGCAGTGTTATTAAACAGCAAGTGTAATTTGAAATTATAGATATTGACACTATTTTTTATTAATTTGTTTAACAGTTCTCTCAAGATTAAAAATGATAAAATAAAATAAATCAAAATGAAATGATAGTAATAAAAGGTACATTTTTAGAAAAATTTTTTTTTTAAATAATTCTTTATTTTTTAAGATGATTAATATTTTAAACTGGTTTAATTGAACAAAAATTGTAACAACAAAAAAAATTTAAACTGGTCTAATAAATGGTGTAGGCAATCGATTTTCAATAATTGATTTAATAATCGACTAATTTATTTTAGTCAACTAATAAATAATTTAATCATTAATAAAAAGAATCTCTAAATTAAAGCTAAATAAGCAAAAAATATTTTTTCCGACAACATTGCATTCAACTAATCACCAAATTTCCTCAATTTTTCCACTGAAAAAAATTGAATAACTTTTTTTCTAAAGGTTTAAATTTAATTCAGTAAATGCAACATAGTGCAACATTCAAAGTTGCATCAAATATCAGGGTCTGCTACATTTGCAGAGTTAAGCAGAAATTAATTTTCAATATAATCGAGGGAAAGACATTTTGCAGATATTTTGCACATCATTAGCAGACTTTTACTGTTGACGCAATGAATGATGTTACACCATTCTGCATTCACAGAATTAATTTTTAACTTTTAGAAAAAAAGTTGTTTGATTTTTTTACACTTTTTTCTGTTCTTTTGTTCTAAACTTCACAAAACCGTAACTGATATTACAAAATTATACAAAAAAAACTATTAATTCAAAAAATTTTGTATACGATTATATTTTTACTAAGTTTAACAAAAATACAAAATTTTATTTCTGCATTAACAAAAAACATTATTTTTTACACATTTTTAAAATCATTGACAAAAAAAATTTAACAATAAATTAACAGAGCTGAAATTACGAAAATAAATTTAACAAATAAAATGGAAAGTGTTTATTTTTTTTTGATTTTTTTTAATTTAATATACAAAAATAGGCTCACAATTTAAATTAACTTGATTAAATTACATTAAATTAACAAAATTTAAAAAAACGGATGTTTAATAAAATTTCGGTATTTAGTTTTCCGAATTTTTATTAAACATCTGTTTTTTTAAATTTTTTTATTTAAAGTAATTTAATCAAGCTAATTTAACTGAGTCTAAGGGACTTTTTTTTTTTTTTTTTCAAAAGTCCGACAATAGACTTAATTTTTTTTTCAGAAATAATTTTTAAAGTCCGGACTTGGACTTTTTTGGGGTCTTTTAAACAGCTCTGAGCTGCGGTAAAACTTCACGGCTAGCTAAAAAAATACTGCAAATTATTTTTTTACAAAACCATGTTAAACATGTTACACTTTTTTTTTTTTCAAAATTACATTAGCTTGTAGAGAATTTTATATTCTTTCAGAGTATATATACTTTTTTAATATTTTTAAGTTTTATCTTTGAGATTTTGAGTCTTAAAGAACAACAACTTTTTAAAAGGTTTGCTATTTTTGGAACCCTGGGTGTAGAAAATTTTTTTTTTGCCCCCTTCAAAAAAATTTTTTTTCTGAGGTTTTTAAGAACGTAGATTACGAATATTGAGTCATAAATGTGAAATTCAGATAGCACTAAAGTTTTGAATTTCGTGAACTTTAGAAAATAATTTTATTTTAATTTTAATTGAGCTCAATAAATAAATAAATAAAAATGATTTTCTTTTGGTGGAATGCTTATTATATTTGAAAAATTCTGGTATTTTAGGAGTTGACTTTCTAAAACTGGTCAAATGCCCAGTTTTAAAATTATATTACAATTAACATGGTTTTGTAAAAAAATAATTTGCAGTATTTTTTTAGCTAGCCGTGAAGTTTTACCGCAGCTCAGAGCTGTTTAAAAGACCCCAAAAAAGTCCAAGTCCGGACTTTAAAAATTATTTCTGAAAAAAAAATTAAGTCTTTTGTCGGACTTTTGAAAAAAAAAAAAAAAAAAGTCCCTTAGACTCAGTTAAATTAGCTTGATTAAATTACTTTAAATTAACAAATTTAAAAAAACAGATGTTTAAATAAAAATTCGGAAAACTAAATACCGAAATTTTAGTACAATAAGGCATTTGTTTTGTCGGCAACATTTTTTGCATACCGTTCAAACCCTTTTTTCCATACATTGAAGTCTTGATTTGTTGTAGATTTAGTCGGTGTGATTTTTAGCTCCTATCTTACATATTGTAATTGTGTTGTTGGTTTCTTTTTCAACCAATTAACAATCCATGTGACAGCCGTAGGTAACACAGACTATAAAATTCAAAAAATGAAAATTGAAACTGTTAAATTCCAGATGTATTGAAAATAACTTTGGTTGTAGTAGTAGGTATTAACTTGGTCTAGTAATTGTATGATAAATCTGAATTTGTTTTCATTCAGTGTAGGTGGGACTTTTTTACCATAATTTGATCGATTAAGCTCATCTTCAATGACTTGCTTTGTATAAATTAATTGTGTAATATATTGCATCCATGTGTAAACATACGTGATTGGGCTCCACGTGGGCATTGTATATGCTTGTGGCATATTACACGTTAATTTTGAAAAAATTTTATTGTGGACGATCAATTAATTGAAGGGTGCACGGAGACTTCCTCAGTATCACTTTGGTTAGTGACGATTAAATAAGATTTACTTATTTGATTAACGTACCTCGTGTACGTTTTGTTTGATTGTCGAAAAATTTGAGTTTGTTTAATTAAAATATAAGATAGTGAAGCAGAGATTTTGATATGCGAGGAACGAAACGTTAAAAGATATTTTTGTATGTGCTGTAATTGGATTTTTATCCAATAGATGTTAGTTTTTTCGCGAATCAATTCGAATCTAATCCAATAGTTCTGCTTACTTTCCCCTCAAATCAAATTGATTCAGTCCAAAACCGAACGGTCTTGTTTGGTTATTAAGCTCGTCTCGGCTTGGCTCGTTCCTCGCAATAATTAAACGACCACTGGGCACCATTTGTAATAAACGTGGTTTTTTTTTATTTTCTTTCTGAGCATAGACAAGTATTAATTCAATAACTTCAGCTATGCTTTCGTTGAGAGACCAAACAATAAAAGAAGAACTATTTTAAGGATAAATCTTTATTTGAAATAAATTGGAATCTGAAACTAATAAGTGAAAAACAAGCATTTAAATATGAAAAATTATGACTAGAAAATAATAACCACTGTAACTGTTGAAAATAATATTGTAACTATTTATAACTCAAATTTAATATGACATTAAATTTTGGTTATAACAGTAGTAGAGAAAAAAATAGAAATAGAAAGAAAAATGAATTTTCAATTTAAATTTGCAGTGTGACAAAATATAGAAAACATTTTTTATCGGATAATATAGAATTTACCTGAAAAAAATTTTTGAAATAAATAATATCGAATTTACCTTGAAGGAAAAATGTTGAAAAAAATTTAGAAACAAAAGATGGAATTGCTTTAATCGTACACTCAAAACAATGATAGCATGTTACGTGAATGAGAACCAAAACAATTGGGATGAACTTTTACCATATTTGAGCTTTGCCTACAACACATCAACACATTCAACAATCAACCATTCACCGTATTTTATTTTTTTTTGGTAGAAAACCCAAAATCCCAATTGACTTGATGATTACTGAATGCGCCGTAAATAATGGGGAAGGGGAAGTTACAGTTGACTTGAACGCAGCTGAAACTGAGAAGAATTACAATGAACAAACACGGGCTGATCTATATGTTCGTGAGTTAAAAGGTAAACTCAATGAAGTCTTCAATAGTGTCCAAACAATTACAAATTCCAAAGTTTAAATATTATTACGACCGCAACATTAAACCAAGTGAATATAAGGTAGGAGACTTAGTTTTGTTAAATATTCAGAAAGTCAGGAGAGGATTTTCTAAAAAACTTGCCCCAAAATTTATAATATTACAAAAATTAGAACCGGTAAATTATAAAATAAAAAAATTAAATAAATTAGAAGCCAAAATCAAATTAGTGCACCATAATCGCTTAAAAAAGTTTTTTGGTATCATTAAAGATAAATTAAGTGACCCTGAGTCCGAAAACGAAATGGATACTCTACCTCATAAAAAACCAAGAAAGCGTAAAAAGAGACAATTTAAGGATAGAAGAACAATTACAAACCCGGTTGACCAGCAAGATAATTCTTTAAATGAAAATTACCATAATTTACACCGAAATCAAGACAAAGTAGAATTTGATTGTCCAGTACCTGATGTACAGCCAACAAAAAAATAAATCATTTTTAGATAGCCGGTCTGACACTGAAACTGAGTCGGAATCCTAGGTGATCAGACGTTTATTCCAAATAAATACCTGGCAAATCAAGTGGTCAAAAGGGAGGGAAATACTCGCAAAAGTAGTCGAGTTAAGAAACCAGTCAATAGACTCGGTTTTTAATGTATCCCTAATATTTAAAATTATTTCTAGCGTAATGTTTTCTAAAATATATTTTCAAAATTTTTGTTAACTTTTCTTTGCCTTTATTACTTACATACGTAAAAAATTTTAATTTCAAAAATTGTATAATATTATTCAAATTTCAAATTATTTTTGAAAATTTGTAAAAAATCACTTTTCTTTTCCTTTAATTTCCCTCTTCGGAATTGTTATAATTTTCTATTTCCTTTTATTTTTTTAAATTTTATATTTAGAGCTCGATCAAAATACAAGAAACAAGTACAATGGCCCAATGATTTCGGGGATCACCAATGATTCAAGAGCTTATGAATATTTACGGGAATTGATTGAACATCAAGTGGACGACACAGTCGAAGTCGAGTGGCTTAATGTACATCGGTCGCCTTATTTCGTAACAACCACCTATGCGTTCTTGCGGTTGAGTGACCCGAGGGAACACCAGAAGATCGTCGAGTTCTTGGACGGAAGGGACCACCGCAACCGGTAACTAAAGGTGAAAATAAATCCTATAGCCACCCCAAACTCCCGTTCGAACGCGGAGTACTCGCCACGTGTCCAACACGAACTTGAAAATCCAGATCCTGGAGTCGGGTCCATGCGAGACCAAATAACCTCGAAAACCACTGTGCTAAATCGTTGGAGAGTCAGCCGATGTTCTCGAGCACTGGTCGCGGGATTGGAGGCTGGTGTTAAGAAGTTGGAACTAGCACTAGCCGATAGGTTACAGCTCCGTCAGCGTCAACAGACTGAATGGACCGATGACTTGGCTGAAGCCTCGAAAATTTGCGACGAATTGAACAGAGCGAAGGAAGGTCTCGAACAGGAACGGGTGAATCTTGTGGCTCGGAACCAAACTGTCGAAACTGAGAACAAGCGGTTGGAGTTAGAAGTAACCGAGGCCAGACAACAAATTGATACAAAGGATCGACAATTGGAGACAACCCAGCCGGACAACGAACAATTACGAACAAGAGTCGAGCAACTGGAGGAAGAGAATGCCGAGTTGCGTGGTCAAGCATAGCAGGAAGAACCACTGAAGTGTCCAGTCTGCCTTGAGGTCTATACAAGTGAGCGCAGGGTAGTTGCCTTATTCTGCTCTCACATGTTGTGCAGCCTGTGTCATCAGCGACTGATAGAGCTGGACAGTAGCTCGCTCTTCCCAATGTGTCGAGGAGTTGAAGTCACCAATTGCCTACGTCTGTTTTGATTTCAGAGTTTGTTTGTTTTTGTTTTTTTTTTATTTGTTTGTTTTTTGTTGTCTCTTAGTTTTGTTAAAGTTTGTTTTCCTTATTTTTCTCAGGGCTATTCACCTCTTCATTGAGGGGAAGGTATGTTATAACCCAAATTTAATGTCATATTAAATTTGAGTTATAAATGTTTGTTTTTAACTTATTAGTTTCAGATTCCAATTTATTTCAAATAAAGATTTATCCTTAAAATAGTTCTTCTTTTATTGTTTGGTCTCTCAACGAAAGCATAGCGGGAGTTATTGAATTAATACTTGTCTATGCTTTGAAAGAAAATAAACAAAAACCACGTTTATTACACTACTTATTTTGACTATTTGTATATGTGTATCGAGCATGATTTCTTTCATGAGCATAAGAATTTATTTGAATTTTTTAAACTTATTTAAACTCTAATTTTTTTTTACCTTTACTTTACTTCTCCTGAAGGAGGTTAATTATAAATTAATAAATATCTAACTGTCTATCTAAAATTATTTAATTCAGCAGTCCTAAATCGTTTCTAAACAAAAAAAAACCTTGAAATACAATGCGTATATGATTTTAATAAATTAGTTTCCATTACCATTCAGACCAAAAAAACTCCTTTTTTAAAATTTAAACCTTTTAAGACCAGACCTAAAATTCAAAACATATTTTGTTTCTATTTGAAAGTATGATGATGACATTTATTAGAATTAATAATCTTTTAAGAATCAAGTAATGAATAATATTTGTTAATGAAAAACAAATCATCTTCGACATTGAAGTCCAAATAGGCTTCATCATCTTCGGGCAACTCACTGGCTACTTCATCAATAATCTTGTGAGCCTCAATTTTCTTTTTATCAATTTTACTTGAGCAACCAGGCAACACTGAATCAAGATGACTTTCTAAATCAAGGCCGTCTTTACTATTGTTATTATTAATAAAATCTACAATCTTGTCTAAATTATTGCCTAGCTTTTTTATACACATTTTAGACAGTTCTTCATCAAAACCCATTGCAACAAGCTGACCTACCAGGCCATCTTTTTCTTCCTGGTCACAATTTACTTGTAAAAACTTGAAAGATATTATTTAGTAATCTAGTAAAAAGTAACATCAGAATATTACATCCAAAGCTAGATTAAAATTATTATTTGATTGAATTAATGCTCTGGCCGCTTGACTTTCGCTGTATCCAATTTGAATCAAATCTTTGAGTATTTTTGGGTCAACTCTAAATTTTAGACAATAATTAAACAAACAAAATAAAAAATTATAAAATTTACCCTCGATCCAAGTTGACGCATCGACCGTATTTTTCTTCCAAAGCTTTACACTTTTCATTTAATTTGGTCTCTTCCAAAAGTTGTTTTTTCTTGAATAAAAAATTTTTTAATTAAAAAGTTAATTTTTCAGCAAAAAATCTTTGAATAAATCAAAGTCTTGTCTTAAGAAAATTAATTTTTCTTTAAGAATTTTAATCCATTTTTTAGTAAGGCAATCGATTAATTCAATAAAGGAATAAAATATATTTATTTTTGAAGTGTTTTAAATTCAGAAGATTTTGTATACGATTATACATGTCATGTATATGATTGCATTTTTACTTATTTTAAAAAAAATACAAAATTTTATTTTTGCATTAACCAAAAACAGTATTTTTTACACATTTTTAAAATCATTGACAAAAAAAATTTTAACAGTAAATTAACAGAGCTGAAATTACGAAAATAAATATAGCAAATAAGATGGTAAATTTTTTTTTGATTTTTTTTTTAATTTAATATACAAAAATAGGCTCATAATTTAAATTAACTTGATTAAATTACATTAAATTGACAAAATTTAAAAAAACGGATGATAAATAAAATTGGCTTGTATTTAATGTTGCACTATAAATTAATCAGAAGTTGCACTTTTGTAATGAAGATGTTCCCCGACTTTTTATTTGTATTAATTTAATATAATTTTATGTGTTTAAAAAGTTGAAGAAAATTACTTCTTTCATTATTTTAATATTTTAACATAAATATAACTTTTAATTTTTTACATAACATTATTACAGTATTTGAAATAAAGAATATTTATCAAAATAAACTTAACTTTTTCTTTTACTTGTTTTATCCGAGCGGCTTAGTTTTAAGTCTCTCGTTAAACTAAAGGAAGGCTGAATAAGTCATCCAGAGTTCTGAACAAGAACTCGAATCTTTTGGATATTTCAATAAATATCAAAAGATAGAAGTAGTAGGCTTACTGCTTCGAAGAGCTGCCGAATAGGTGACTCTATAATCGGAACCAGCTGAAAAAGTTAGTTCAAGTCGGTTGCTGACCAACAGACTATAAACAGAACCAACTGATTGGTTCTAGGCTCTGGCTGAATAAGTCATCCATACGGGGCTGCATAAGTCTCATAGGGATTTGTTAAGGCATTTAGGAAAAAGCACCCGCATCCTATCATTTAATAACTATTCACATATCCGCCTCATTGTCAGGAAAGAACCCATCCATCGGCATTACATAATTGGTGACAGCAGTGCTGGCAAATGAGCGAAGCAGTGAAAACAAGCAAAATGGAAGAAATAACCATTGAAGCGGCTATTGATGCGTGGACAAATGTTCTAAATTGCAGCAAGAAAAGAGGTTTTACGGCTGATTCCATCAAAAATTTCAAAAAATTAAGAGCTGGGCTGGTCGAAATTTTAGCATCAGCTAAGGTGACCGGTGAAACTGTTGAAGAATGGATTGACCAGTTAAGCAAATATACTATTGAATCAAATTCTACAGAACTAAATACAATAGCAAATGAGGCAATTAAACGTTTTATCATCAAAAATATTGGAGTGGACGGCGAAATGAGGAAATTGGCTTTAATGATTGAGGCGAACGCTAATTTAGTTGGAAAAACTGGTGACGACATCGAAGAGGAGTTTGTGGATCCAATGGAGGATGAGGAAGAAAAAGAGGATGTCAGAGTAGGAAAAATGGTACCTAAGAAAAGTACCAAAGAACTTGACGCAGAAACTCTGTACAAGTTTGCCATTTTGAATCGGTCGATCAGAATAGAAACGTTGAGAAATGGAACTCAGAACGTACGGGACTGGTTTGAACGATTTGAGCTACAAACTTCACGATGGGAAGATGAGGAACGTCATCACGAAGTAGTGGGTCTATTAGAAGGATTGGCACTAGAGAAATTTAAATTGATGACAAATAGGAAAGATTATAGATCAATTAAAGACCATTTGATCAAAAATCTTTCAGCCTCATATAGACCAAAAAACGTAAAGATAGAATTTTACAGTGCAAAACAAAGACCAGATGAAGATGTAGAACAATTTGGTCACAGACTACTTAATTATATGCGTGAACTAAGTGAAGAAGACAAGAAGGAAGTAGAAAAACATTTAACAGAAGTTTTTATTGATGGTACAGAAATGGAAGTCAAAAAACAAATTGTTACGGAAAAATCAAAGGAATTCGAAATGGTCTGGAAAAATGCAAAACAGATTGAAAAATGCATAGGGAGAAGAAATGAAACATTCGATACTATTGGGGAACAAGTAAACGCTGTAAAGTCTAATTCAGATTCAGTGGGGAAAAAATCGCCAATTAACAAAGAATGTATTTTTTGTGGGAAAAACCATTTTACGGCTGACTGTTTTCAATACAAAAAATATTTGGAAGCGAAGCCAACAAAAGCTGTCAGGTTTGAAAATACAGGAGATAAGCTGTACAATAAGAAACTCTATTGTTCGATTTGCAAAAGGGATGACCACACCAACGCAAGTTGTAGAATGAAATCCAGTGTTTGTTACAAATGTGGAAAAACTGGTCATATAAAAAGAAATTGTAATTTAAACAAGTAAAAGCCGATTCTTTGGAGGGAGAGAACACGGCTGAACAATTTGAATCCCTAAACATAAACAAATATGAAATTTTAAGCGACATTTTTACAACCAATGTTTCCACAGGCGTCGAAATTGAAATCAACGGAAAAGTTTCGGAATGTTTGATCGACACAGGGGCTTTTACATCATTTATTAGTTTTGATTATTTCAATAGTTACTACATCTCAAAATTCACTGAAATCAAAGATCTTAATCGGAAAAAATGGATCACAGCGAACGGTACACCGTTGGAAGTGGTTGGGGAAACGGAACTTGAGCTGAAAATCGGAAATAAAAAATTTACAAACAAATTCGTAATTGGAAAGAATTTGTCACATGATGTCATTATTGGAGTAAATTTTCTTAGAAAACATAAATTTAAAATTGATTTTGAAACAAATCAATTAATTTCGTCGGAAGGAAAAGTTAAAATTAAGTCAAATAGACCAACCATTTGTCAGCTTATCCTTTCAAAGAATACCTTCACAATTGAACCATTTAGCAATGTGACATACCGATTCAAACCTGAAAGTCCGATACATGGTTTAAATGCAATTGTGGAATGTCAGGGGAGGTTTAAAGTCAGTGAGTCTATAGTAAATACAGATGAAGAGATAGAAATACTCCTGGAGAATTTGACTCCTATAAAACAAACAATAAGACCATTCACAATTTTAGGCAAATTATCAGTATGTTCAATTGTTGAAGAAATTAAGAATCAACAAGATCTTTGCAAATTTATTTCTAATGATTTGAAAGTTGAGGAAATTTGTACAATTAGAGCATCACCCAATCAGAAACCATGGAAACCTAGCTCAGTAATGCAATTTAAGGATCAATCACTTTCAAGCGATCAGATAGACAGTTTAAAAACATTGATCGACAAATACTGGCAGTGTTTTTCAAGAAACGATGAAGATATAGGCATGGTAAATCCAAAATACGGCTATCACGATATTCAGCTTACAAGCGAACAATCGATCAAACAACGCTCATATATGATACCATTTTCAAAAGAAAAAATAGTTAATGAGTGTATCGAGAGAATGTTAAAAATGAATATCATAGAACAATCTAACAGTGATTGGGCTTCACCAATTGTACTGGTTAAAAAACAAGATGGATCGGAGAGGTTTTGTGTGGATTACCGAAAATTAAATTTGGTTACTGTAAAAGATTGCTTCCCAATGCCAAACATTGAATCAAAATTAAACAAATTGAATGGGTCTAAAATTTTTACGTCCCTAGACTGCACATCAGGATATTGGCAGATAAGAATGAGTGATAGAGCAAAGCAAATAACATCATTCATATGCAGCCGAGGTTTGTTTTCATTCAAGATGATGCCTTTCGGACTATGTAACGCCGGAGCAACATTTCAAAGAATAATGGAACTGGTATTAACCGATCTGGAAAATTCAACAGCATATATAGATGATATCTTAACTTTCTCAAAAACGTTTGAGCAACACCTTGTCGACTTAGAAAAATTATTCAAACGACTCTTAGAAGCAAATTTAAAGGTAAAAACATCGAAATCTAAAATAGCAAGTTCTGAGACAATGTTTTTGGGTTACAAGATTTCCTCTAAGGGCATGAGTATTCACGAGAAGCGCGTTGAGGCGATTCGAAACTACCCAAGACCAACGAACTCTAAAAAAGTTAAAGAATTTGTTGGAATGGCAAGTTACTATAGACAGTTCGTTCCAAATTTTTCAAGCATAGTGGATCCATTAAACAACTTAACAAAAAAAAATATTAGATTCAAATGGAGTAAAGAATGTGAGAATGCTTTCACTATGTTAATCAATCTCTTGTGCGATACAAAAATATTGGCATTTCCGAATTTTAGAAATCAATTTATAATTACAACCGATGCGTCGAATGTAGGTATCGGGGCAGTGTTAAGTCAAAAAGACATACATGGGAACGAACGACCTATATTTTACGCAAGTAGATCGCTAAATAAAGCTGAACGAAATTACAGCACTATTGAGAGAGAATTATTGGGAATAATTTATGCAGGGGAAAAATTCAAGTATTATGTCTTCGGTACTGAATTTGTTATTTATACAGATCATAATCCTTTAACCTATCTAAACAACATCACGTTATCATCAGCAAGATTAACAAGATGGCGTTTAAAACTAGCAGAATACAATTTCAAAATCATTTACAAGAAAGGAAAACAAAATACAAATGCAGATGCATTATCAAGAATTGAGAGACAATTTGAATACATCGGAAAAGAGGATGTAATAGACTCGTTATTATCAATATCGCAACAAAAAATAGACACCGTATTTTATTTTTTTTTGGTAGAAAACCCAAAATCCCAATTGACTTGATGATTACTGAATGCGCCGTAAATAATGGGGAAGGGGAAGTTACAGTTGACTTGAACGCAGCTGAAACTGAGAAGAATTACAATGAACAAACACGGGCTGATCTATATGTTCGTGAGTTAAAAGGTAAACTCAATGAAGTCTTCAATAGTGTCCAAACAATTACAAATTCCAAAGTTTAAATATTATTACGACCGCAACATTAAACCAAGTGAATATAAGGTAGGAGACTTAGTTTTGTTAAATATTCAGAAAGTCAGGAGAGGATTTTCTAAAAAACTTGCCCCAAAATTTATAATATTACAAAAATTAGAACCGGTAAATTATAAAATAAAAAAATTAAATAAATTAGAAGCCAAAATCAAATTAGTGCACCATAATCGCTTAAAAAAGTTTTTTGGTATCATTAAAGATAAATTAAGTGACCCTGAGTCCGAAAACGAAATGGATACTCTACCTCATAAAAAACCAAGAAAGCGTAAAAAGAGACAATTTAAGGATAGAAGAACAATTACAAACCCGGTTGACCAGCAAGATAATTCTTTAAATGAAAATTACCATAATTTACACCGAAATCAAGACAAAGTAGAATTTGATTGTCCAGTACCTGATGTACAGCCAACAAAAAAATAAATCATTTTTAGATAGCCGGTCTGACACTGAAACTGAGTCGGAATCCTAGGTGATCAGACGTTTATTCCAAATAAATACCTGGCAAATCAAGTGGTCAAAAGGGAGGGAAATACTCGCAAAAGTAGTCGAGTTAAGAAACCAGTCAATAGACTCGGTTTTTAATGTATCCCTAATATTTAAAATTATTTCTAGCGTAATGTTTTCTAAAATATATTTTCAAAATTTTTGTTAACTTTTCTTTGCCTTTATTACTTACATACGTAAAAAATTTTAATTTCAAAAATTGTATAATATTATTCAAATTTCAAATTATTTTTGAAAATTTGTAAAAAATCACTTTTCTTTTCCTTTAATTTCCCTCTTCGGAATTGTTATAATTTTCTATTTCCTTTTATTTTTTTAAATTTTATATTTAGAGCTCGATCAAAATACAAGAAACAAGTACAATGGCCCAATGATTTCGGGGATCACCAATGATTCAAGAGCTTATGAATATTTACGGGAATTGATTGAACATCAAGTGGACGACACAGTCGAAGTCGAGTGGCTTAATGTACATCGGTCGCCTTATTTCGTAACAACCACCTATGCGTTCTTGCGGTTGAGTGACCCGAGGGAACACCAGAAGATCGTCGAGTTCTTGGACGGAAGGGACCACCGCAACCGGTAACTAAAGGTGAAAATAAATCCTATAGCCACCCCAAACTCCCGTTCGAACGCGGAGTACTCGCCACGTGTCCAACACGAACTTGAAAATCCAGATCCTGGAGTCGGGTCCATGCGAGACCAAATAACCTCGAAAACCACTGTGCTAAATCGTTGGAGAGTCAGCCGATGTTCTCGAGCACTGGTCGCGGGATTGGAGGCTGGTGTTAAGAAGTTGGAACTAGCACTAGCCGATAGGTTACAGCTCCGTCAGCGTCAACAGACTGAATGGACCGATGACTTGGCTGAAGCCTCGAAAATTTGCGACGAATTGAACAGAGCGAAGGAAGGTCTCGAACAGGAACGGGTGAATCTTGTGGCTCGGAACCAAACTGTCGAAACTGAGAACAAGCGGTTGGAGTTAGAAGTAACCGAGGCCAGACAACAAATTGATACAAAGGATCGACAATTGGAGACAACCCAGCCGGACAACGAACAATTACGAACAAGAGTCGAGCAACTGGAGGAAGAGAATGCCGAGTTGCGTGGTCAAGCATAGCAGGAAGAACCACTGAAGTGTCCAGTCTGCCTTGAGGTCTATACAAGTGAGCGCAGGGTAGTTGCCTTATTCTGCTCTCACATGTTGTGCAGCCTGTGTCATCAGCGACTGATAGAGCTGGACAGTAGCTCGCTCTTCCCAATGTGTCGAGGAGTTGAAGTCACCAATTGCCTACGTCTGTTTTGATTTCAGAGTTTGTTTGTTTTTGTTTTTTTTTTATTTGTTTGTTTTTTGTTGTCTCTTAGTTTTGTTAAAGTTTGTTTTCCTTATTTTTCTCAGGGCTATTCACCTCTTCATTGAGGGGAAGGTATGTTATAACCCAAATTTAATGTCATATTAAATTTGAGTTATAAATGTTTGTTTTTAACTTATTAGTTTCAGATTCCAATTTATTTCAAATAAAGATTTATCCTTAAAATAGTTCTTCTTTTATTGTTTGGTCTCTCAACGAAAGCATAGCGGGAGTTATTGAATTAATACTTGTCTATGCTTTGAAAGAAAATAAACAAAAACCACGTTTATTACACTACTTATTTTGACTATTTGTATATGTGTATCGAGCATGATTTCTTTCATGAGCATAAGAATTTATTTGAATTTTTTAAACTTATTTAAACTCTAATTTTTTTTTACCTTTACTTTACTTCTCCTGAAGGAGGTTAATTATAAATTAATAAATATCTAACTGTCTATCTAAAATTATTTAATTCAGCAGTCCTAAATCGTTTCTAAACAAAAAAAAACCTTGAAATACAATGCGTATATGATTTTAATAAATTAGTTTCCATTACCATTCAGACCAAAAAAACTCCTTTTTTAAAATTTAAACCTTTTAAGACCAGACCTAAAATTCAAAACATATTTTGTTTCTATTTGAAAGTATGATGATGACATTTATTAGAATTAATAATCTTTTAAGAATCAAGTAATGAATAATATTTGTTAATGAAAAACAAATCATCTTCGACATTGAAGTCCAAATAGGCTTCATCATCTTCGGGCAACTCACTGGCTACTTCATCAATAATCTTGTGAGCCTCAATTTTCTTTTTATCAATTTTACTTGAGCAACCAGGCAACACTGAATCAAGATGACTTTCTAAATCAAGGCCGTCTTTACTATTGTTATTATTAATAAAATCTACAATCTTGTCTAAATTATTGCCTAGCTTTTTTATACACATTTTAGACAGTTCTTCATCAAAACCCATTGCAACAAGCTGACCTACCAGGCCATCTTTTTCTTCCTGGTCACAATTTACTTGTAAAAACTTGAAAGATATTATTTAGTAATCTAGTAAAAAGTAACATCAGAATATTACATCCAAAGCTAGATTAAAATTATTATTTGATTGAATTAATGCTCTGGCCGCTTGACTTTCGCTGTATCCAATTTGAATCAAATCTTTGAGTATTTTTGGGTCAACTCTAAATTTTAGACAATAATTAAACAAACAAAATAAAAAATTATAAAATTTACCCTCGATCCAAGTTGACGCATCGACCGTATTTTTCTTCCAAAGCTTTACACTTTTCATTTAATTTGGTCTCTTCCAAAAGTTGTTTTTTCTTGAATAAAAAATTTTTTAATTAAAAAGTTAATTTTTCAGCAAAAAATCTTTGAATAAATCAAAGTCTTGTCTTAAGAAAATTAATTTTTCTTTAAGAATTTTAATCCATTTTTTAGTAAGGCAATCGATTAATTCAATAAAGGAATAAAATATATTTATTTTTGAAGTGTTTTAAATTCAGAAGATTTTGTATACGATTATACATGTCATGTATATGATTGCATTTTTACTTATTTTAAAAAAAATACAAAATTTTATTTTTGCATTAACCAAAAACAGTATTTTTTACACATTTTTAAAATCATTGACAAAAAAAATTTTAACAGTAAATTAACAGAGCTGAAATTACGAAAATAAATATAGCAAATAAGATGGTAAATTTTTTTTTGATTTTTTTTTTAATTTAATATACAAAAATAGGCTCATAATTTAAATTAACTTGATTAAATTACATTAAATTGACAAAATTTAAAAAAACGGATGATAAATAAAATTGGCTTGTATTTAATGTTGCACTATAAATTAATCAGAAGTTGCACTTTTTTTAATACCAAAATGCACTATATTATTTCCAAAAAGTACTACATTATTTTATGTGCACTGAATTATTCGGTTTTTTACCAATATAATTCAAATCAGAACTTTTATATTTCAAAACTTTACCATATAAATCACCTGGCACTTAGATAATTTTTGATTTTTACTAAACTAATTTCTGAGTTGAATTAAAATAATTTCTAATTTAAACTAAAATAATTTTTGACATGAACTTAAATAATTTTTGACTTGAACTAAAATAATTTTAAATATTGATTTAGACTTTATTTTTATTTTTATTTTCAACAAAGCTTATTTTATTTTATTTTCCGTCCCTTTTATAAATTCCTTGCGGCTACTTATTTAGAAATTAAAACAATTAACTCAACGATAGATCATCATGGCATGGCAAGGTTCCAGAAATTCAAAACTTAAGTGCTATCTGAATTTCTAATTTTTGATTTAAAATTCCTAAACTGCGTCCTTTGAAACCTTAGACTTCATTTTATTTGGGGGACAAAAAAAATGGCTAGTACTAGTGGTAGATCCTACTGGATTCAAAAAAGCTTAATTGCTTATTTAATTCGTTAATTTGATAACGAATTATTTTTTATTTTATTCTTATGTATGTATTACTATATTTTTTTTCTCTCCAAAATTAGATCATATATTTGTAATTGTAATTTGTATTCTCTTATGTTTAAAAAAAATGAAGTTTTCGAAAAAAATAGTGCTTGTTGTATTTATTTATCTAAAAATGAATTAAAATAGTTAGGGTCTAAAATTATTTTAGTGCTTTTTAAACATTAATTTATTGCAAAATAAAAATTATATTAGTGCTTATTAAAGAATATAATAGTGTAAGGATGTTATTTATAGTGCAGCCTTGATTAATAAAGTGCATGTAAATATTGTAGTGTAATTTAAATATTATAGTGCAGAATGTATTTGATGCCAATAAAATTTCGGAAATCCAAAAAAAAATAAAAAATAATTACCGCACTTTTTAATTAATATTAGATTTCCGAATTTTTATTAGACATCCGTTTTTTTAAATTTGTTTATTTAAAGTAATTTAATCAAGTTAATTTGAATTTAAAATTAATGGGTCTTGCGGAGAATGTGAACAGAAGTTCACCAAAAAATGTGATCATGAGTATCTTGCCTAAAATGTGTACTTCATGTGAACACCAAATTTCTGTTCACAAATTTTGTGACCAAAGTAGTTCACATAAAATAAAAAATGTTCACCAAATTTTTAATTTATTTAATTATTTAATTTTAATTTATTTTATTTAATTTATTTATCAAGTGATTCTAAAAGTTATAGCTAAATATTATCAACCTGTAACTATGTAATAATTAAGTTAAAAAAATTTTTTCATTTTTAAGTAATATTTTTTTATTAGCCAATCTGATTTTGATAAATTGTGTAATGATGCTGTTGGTGATCTAGAGCATGATGCTGTAGTGCATGAACTTGAAGATAGTAATGATGATGATGATATTTCCGATGATCATAATAGTGACATTGGTTCCTTATTTGGGGTTAACCCTAACCCCCAACTTCACAAGAGACTTTGAATGTAGTAAAAAAAGCACTCAGCAAACATGTCAATCCGGTGCCATGTGAGATTTGTGGAGAATTAATGAAAAATATTAAAGGAATAAAATTGCATATAGCAAAAAAACATAAAGATTTATTGTATTTTTTTATATCTAAATTAACATTTTTAATTAATGTTCACATAAAAAAAATTTAGTTCACGAAAAATTAAATTTTTTTTTTTAAATTTACTTTGGTCACAAAATTTGTGAACAGAAATTTGGTGAACATAAAGTTCACATTTTATGCATGGTCACATTCTGTATACATTCTCCGCAAGACCCACATCGTATACATGACATTTTTAATCGTATACAAAATTTTTTGAATAATTATTATTAGTTTTTTGGTTTAATTTTGTAATATCATTTAGAGTTTTGTGAAGTTAAGAACAAAAGAACAAAGTGTAAAAAATTTAAGTAACCTTTTTTCTAAAAGTTTAGAATTAATCATGTGAATGCAGAATGGTGCATCAACATTCATCGCGTCAACAGTAAAAGTCTGCTAATGATGTGCAAAATCTCTGAAAATATTGAAATTTAATTTCAGCTGAACTCTGCAAATTTAGCAAACCTTGATATTTGATGAAACTTTGAATGTTGCACTATGTTGCATTTCAAAATTAAGTCTAAAAATTTTTTAAAAAAGTTATTCGATTTTTATGCATATTTTTCTGTTCTTTTTATCATTTTGTACTGAATTTCACAAAACCATCAGTTAGTTTGTATTCGATGAAACATGCCTTAAATATAGGTTAAATAGACTCATCTTTACCGAAAATCCTTAATAATACGCGTTAAATCATTGATCTTATCAAGGGTCAATTTTCTGATCAAATTATTACTTTAGTAAAAAATTTTTTTATTCTAATAATTGACTATTATTTTGCGTGGATGGTACTTTTTTCGCGGTAAATTTTTCGCGATCCAAAAAAGAGTACTTTTTTCGCTAGCGAATATTTTACTGTTTTTTACGAGACATAAAAAAGTACTTTTTTCGCTAAATATAATTTATCCAAATTTTTGGGATTTTCCTTAAAAAAAAAGTGTAAGTTTTTTTCAAACAAAGTTTTATAATCTTCTAATATTTATGATTTTTCTTTTTTGATTTTTTAATATTTTAACAAAATGGACTCTAACATTTCTACACGAATCTTAAAATACGAAAGGTTAGACATTGGAAAGGATAATCAACTCTGTACTTTTAAGAAATTGTTAAAAGATGGTGATTTAACGATCTCAGGGTACATTAAAAATGTCATGCCTTTATTTTGCTTTAGAAAAAGTAAAAATCCTCAACGTAAACCTGATGAATCTGATACCGATTCAAGTGATGATGAAAATGATTTTGACGAAATTGAAGAAGAAGAAGAAACTATTTAAATTATTTTTATGTATTTATTATTAATTTTATGTATTTATCATTATTTTTTTATTTACTCAATAAATTGTATTTAATCTAATAATTAATTTCTTATTTTTAATTGAATATAAAAAAGTACCTTTTTCGGTAGCGAAAAATGTACTCGCGAAAAATTTACTATACGCCTTATTTTGATAAGGATAAATTAGATGATTAATCGGTTAATTGTAAATTTTGACAAGAAATAGAAAATTAAGTTTTATTAATTTATTTTTTTTAACATTACAGTACTGCTATGCCATGATTATTTTACGTGAATTTACATAAATTAAAGATAATTGACATATATTTACGTAAAATAATGTAATAATAATTCGTAAAGATAGTTTTGTAAATTAACGTTTATTGACACAATTATACGATAATTTCCGTAATTTTACGTAAATTTAGGCAAATTGAAGTTTAATATCAAGATCAAAAGATCAAAATATAAATTGTAATATTGTTTTTAATAAAAGAGAAAAACAATTTTTTTCATAAGCAATTATTTGACATAACATGTCAAGTTTATTTCCATATTTAAAATTTTAAAATATCCTTTTTTATTGAACTTTAATAGGTTTAAATATTTTAATTTATTTTAATGAAAACTTACTTTAAAGACAAAAAAATTAACTGTTTTAAAATTTAAAATTTATTAAAGTAGAAAATTAAAATTATTTATATGAAAGGATATAAAAATTATAAATTTGAATTTGTGAATTAACTTAACCTGAATTATTTAAATTATTGATTGTTTTTGTTAAATAAATTAGAGATCAATCATTTTGATGCTAATTTGAAAATGAACCATTATTAGACATCATGTCTAGTAATGTTTAGTATTTATTTCTTTAAAATTATTAAAATCATTAGATTAATTAAGTTTTAAAATTTTAAATGATCGTTTTGATCTTAAAATTTGATCTGAAACTTCAATTTGCCTCAATTTAACCATTTTACTTTAAATTCTAAAAGGCAAATTTAA
The DNA here is from genome assembly GCA_010279815.1 of Brachionus plicatilis. Lineage (NCBI taxonomy): Eukaryota > Metazoa > Rotifera > Eurotatoria > Ploima > Brachionidae > Brachionus > Brachionus plicatilis. The sequence continues at coordinate 310,836 of QEOQ01000251.1, forward strand.
GTTTGAGATCAAGATCAAAAGATCAAAATATAAACTGTAATAAATTTTTTTTTTTAATTTTTAGAAAAACAATTTTTTTCATAAGCAATTATTTGACATAACATGTCAAGTTTATTTTCATATATAACATTTTAAAATATCCATTTTTATTTAACTCTAATAGGTTTCAATTTTTTAATTGTTTTTAATGAAAAAAAAAATTTCTGACTTGGACTTTAATTTGGGATTTTTAAACAACTCTGTGCCTTTTACATATTTTTTTAGAAATTAATTTTTTTATACATAAAACATTTGACTTTTAAAAATTTTCTTACCTTAAAAATTTGCTCTACTGCAGCATCTACATTATTAAAAGTGGCTCTGAGCGCTAGTTTAGCTTCAGTATTACTAAAACCCATCGACATTACTTTGAATTGAATAAAAAAATAAAATAAATGAAAAAATTTAAAAGTTAAAAGCTAACCTTGAGCTACCTTGTCATCATCAACCAAAATTTTTTTCATTTCCTGCATTGCCGTGTCCAAAAACTGTCTTGTCTCATTTTTTTTACCCCGGTAATATTTAAGAATAGCTTTTAGAAGATTTAATCTGACAAAAATTGGCGTATATTTGTTGACCATGTCGCTTTTGATTGTCATCAACCGACTTAGATCGGATCCATAGCATCTTTTCAAGCCATCCTCGCAAATTTTCAATCTTTCCTCAGCATTCTTCAGATCATTCAAGCTCTCCAAGTTCAAGTAGCACCAAATGATGTCCAAATTGAGCAAAGCATAATTGTCCACACTCTGAAGCAGCGATTTGTCTTGACAACTCAAAAACTCCTTATCTGCTTCGGCCAGAAGTATTAGCGCTTTTAAAAAATCTTTTTTTTTGATCAAATTTTTGGACTTTTCGTGCAAAATCATAGCCATGGTCAAACAAGATTGGTCATTTTCGCTCAGCGTCAATGTGAAGCCATTCTGGTTCTGCAATTTGATGCCATTTTTGAGACCTTGTCCTTCGGTTGACTCGCTGGCCAGCAAGTTGACCGCGTCCTTTATGTCCACGACCATCTTGGCCTCGCGTGAGTTCTCTTTCAAAGTTTGAATTGTCTTTTCGTATACACACATGGCCATCAGGGTAGAATGATTTTTGATGTCTTGACTGAACAATGGATGGTTGTCTTTGATTACTTTGCCATTGCAGATTATTTTTAGGCTGTCGCAGTCTAGGCAAAAATTGTGGATCAAAAATTTGGTCAGCTCGTGGCCAGTCATAGAAATGTTTGTCTGGATGGACGTGTCTATTTTGTTCTGGTTCAAATTTCCGATTACTTTAACCCGGAACACACAGGTGCCGTCTTTTTGGAATTTTTTATTCTCTTCTAGCTTCTTGATTGAATGGTGCTGGAGTTTGAGCAAAATGAGCTTGAGCTCGGCTTCCATCAAGCCTGACTCATCGCTTATTTTCATCAACAGGTCGTTCAGCTGGCTCTGGTTTTGATCAGAGCCAAAATCAGGTTCTTGCCATAGCTTTATTTTATGCAGTGTGAGCAGGTTAACCACTGCGATGCATTTGGGGCTATTTAAAAAAAGTTCGAAGCTTGCCTCCGATTCATTTTCATTTAAATTGTTCATTTTGAATTTTTTTTTAATTAAAATTATTTTTTTTGAAAATTTTATTCTTTTATATACTAATTTAAAAGTTGCATAGAATTATTTTGAAATTTAAATTTCTAAATAAACTTTAAGAAATACTCGGATTGAGCAATTTTGAATATTGGCTTAATTTATTAACTAATTGACTAATTTCTAGGATGTGAAGAAAACCCGTCAGATTTTCAGCATGTTTCAAATTGAGCCTCAATAGCGCAGTCGGTAGCGCGTCAGTCTCATAATCTGAACAATTCTACAGAGTAATCTGGAGGTCGTGAGTTCGATCCTCACTTGGGGCAGATTATTTTTCTATTTAAAAATATGAATAATTCGTTTAAAAAAATGAGGAAATATTTTTAGTTTTTTAAAAAATTATAAACCGGAGTATAATTTTTTTTTTATTAAAACTTAAAAATAAAATTTTTGTTTTATAATTAGGATATATTATTCAAATTAAATATAATTATACGAGTTATATAAGTTCGATCCTTGCTTGGGGCAGATTTTTTTTCTATTTACAGTGCTGATTTGACAAGTGGATTTCTGGTAATTTTACGTAAAAATTGGTAAAAATGAAAATGCCAAAAAAAAGCTCAATTTTTTGAATTTTTTATTATTTTCTAATAAATTTTGAAAAAAGTAGTTTCTATTTATTTGATTATTTTTTACTTTTTTTTAACTAATTTTTACGTAAATTTATGTAACAAAAGGTAAAATATGGTAAAAAAGAGAAACTTTTGAAAGAAAATTAAGAAATTTTTAATTTTTCTAATAAACTAGCAGTCCGACCATCCGCCATTTTTGTCTATCACTATATCAATTACCTACAAAACAAAAAATAACACATATTTAATACCGTATTCCCTTGTTCGATAATGCAGCGCCACAACCTAGAACACATCATTGGCGCAGGCGCTATACTAAATCTCGCCCATGTTAAATTCAACTTAACTTGTGTTGCATGCGCCAAAACCGTATTTCGGGTTGTGGCGATGCACTATATCCAGGGTCTTGAGAATGGTGCTGCATTATTTAAGTTTAGCAAAAGGATAATATTTAAAAAAAAAAAAGAATTTTTTTTAATTAAGTATTTGGTGCGGCATTAAAGTTTAAAAATAAAAAAGAATTTAAAATTAAAAAATATTGTCTTGAATTATTTTTATATTTTCTTTTTAAATCATTCAAATAATGCAGCACCATTTTCAAGACCCTGGATATAGTGCATCGCCACAACCCGAAATACGGTTTTGGCGCATGCAACACAAGTTAAGTTGAATTTAACATGGGCGAGATTTAGTATAGCGCCTGCGCCAATGATGTATTCTAGGTTGTGGCGCTGCATTATCGAACAAGGGAATACGGTATTTTAAAATTTTAAGAATTAATTACTTTTTTTAATTGACTAATGTAATTATTACATTTAGTAATTTTAGAATTTTTTTGAAATTCGAAAATTAAACTAGTTAATCTTTTTAATTCATTCCAAACCATTTCTATCGGGTTTAGATCTGGTGAGTAAGCAGGTGCTTTTACCTTCATATTAAAATAAAATTTTGCAATTAATTCTTACTATTTATTAAACTATATTTTACCCAGTTAATCTATATGTATCTAAAAAGGTTGTACATACGTATGACTTGTGTTTAGGATCATGGTCTTGATGAAGTTTAAAATTTTCATTTAAATTAGAAGCAACATACGGAAATAAATATTCTGCCAAAATATCTCTATACAAAAATTGATCCATATTTTCTTTAAATACCTTTTTAATTTAGAAATGATATCAAAGGAAAAAAATATTTTAAGTAATAAAATATACTGCGAATTCTCTAAAATTACTAAATGTAATAATTATATTCAAGAGCCTTCAAGGTGGGAAGGCTTAGAAACTAGAACAGGAATGGGTCATACCACCAAATTATTAGAAAAATACAAAATTATTGGATTATTAGACAGTTTATTAGAAAAATTAAAAATTTCTTAATTTTCTTTCAAAAGTTACTCTTTTTTACCATATTTTACCTTTTGTTACATAAATTTACGTAAAAATTAGTAAAAAAAAGTATAAAAAGGTAACTTTTGGTAAAAAATAATCATATATAAAGAAACTCCTTTTTTCAAAATTATTAGAAAATAATAAAAAATTCAAAAAATTGAGCTTTTTTTTGGCATTTTCATTTTTACCAATTTTTACGTAAAATTACTAGAAATCCACTTGTCAAATCGGCACTGTAAAAATATAAATAGTTCTTAAAAATTTTTCACTTTTAAAAAATTTTATTTTTGGAATTTAACTTTTTTGTTAAATTTTTAAAATGAGAAAAATTTGCGGCTGGTTAACTTGTTGACCAATTGATCATTTAATTTACTCTTGTTTTTTTTTTTTTGTCAATTCCCGTAAACTCGAAGATACAACTGCGGGTTTAAAAAACGATAATTCAGTTTAAATGCAGTCATTTAACATGTGTTTAGAATTTTTTTCAAAAAAAGTTTAAAGAACGGACTAAAACTGAATTCTCTTTTTTAATGTCTCAATAAATGTCCAAAATATAATTTTTTTTCTCCAAAAAAACAAAAAAACATTTTAATAATAATTTGATCAGAAAATTTACCCTTCACTAGAACAATAATTTAGCCCGTATTAGTACATGGATAGACAATGAGATTTTACCCTTATCTATTTTCAAGACTGATTAAAACTTTATTTATTTAATCATTTAAAATAATAATACAATAAATTTTTAAAATCCAAATTTTACATAAAAAAGAAAAAATTTAATTAAATTTTAATTTTTTCATCAATTGTTATTTGAGTGCAAATTTACAAATAAAATAAATTTACTAAATTAAATTAAAAATATTAAGCTATTTATATATTTGTATAGTTTATTTTAAAGGTGCTCTAAAATCCAGAAATTTTGAATATTGGCTTAATTTATTAATTAATTGACTAATTTCTAGGATGTGAAGAAAACCTGTGAGATTTTCAGCATGTTTTAAATTGAGCCTCAATAGCGCAGTCGGTAGCGCGTCAGTCTCATAATCTGAACAATTCTACAGAGTAATCTGGAGGTCGTGAGTTCGATCCTCACTTGGGGCAGATTATTTTTCTATTTAAAAATATGAATAATTAAAACTCAAAAATAAAATTTTTGTTTTGAAATTATAATTTAAAATTTTAGATTTAAGACACTTAAATTCTCATCAATAGTAATTAAATTTTCACTCAAACTTGACTCAGCATCGCTTTTCTGGTCATTTTGTTGCAAATCTTTAGATTTTGATTTAACCAAAGTAACCGAATCGGTCTTATCATCTTCACTCTTCACTTTTTAGCTTAATAAAAAAAAATAGTTGCAAATTTCAACAAGCATAACAAAGTAAAGATTTTTAATTTTGTCTTAATTTTAAATTAATAATTTGGTGAACATTTTTTATTTTATGTGAACTACTTTGGTCACAAAATTTGTGAACAGAAAGTTCTTATTTTAGGCAAGAAACTCATGGTCATATTTTTTGGAGAACTTCTGTTCACATTCTCCGCAAGACCCAAAAAATTTCCAATGTTAAATTAAAGGAAATCCATCAATTGTCTAATAACCAAATTATTAATTTTATTATTTTATTATCTAATGTATAATGAACTTTTTAAAATCAAAAATTAGGAAAAACAACAATTTTCATTTTTTCTTAGATATTTTTTCTCAATTGTTTTTTAATCGATACAATTATTTGGCCTATAAAAATTTTGTTCTAAATGCAAAAAATTTAAAAAAAAATATAAAAATAATTTTGAATTCTTGTCGTTAATTAAATAAAAAAAATACTGAATTTTAATTTTTTAAATTACAATTTATTTTAATAGTTTACATCATTAAGAAAATCGTTTAAATTTTTTTATTTTTATTTTTAAATCAAATTTACAAGATAAAATTAAAAGAGTATCAACCGAAACTGAGTTAATAAATATTTTTCTCAAGTTTCAAATTCCTATTTTAAATAAAAAAATACCAGAAAGTGAATTAAGAAAAACTCTAAGTTTTGCACGTCTTTGATAAAATACTTTTATACTTTGTTGTAAATTTTTTTTTAATTTCAATTTTTTTATTTTATTTTTATGTTTTGTTTTTTATTTTTTTCTAATTTGCTTGCTTCCTTTATTAAATTTTTGTATATCTTTTTAAAATGTCAAAAAATCAATTATTCTCAGATCTTAGATTCTGAAGAAAAGCACTTTAGGTCGAGACGCGTCGATCGTCTTTTGAAATAATAAATATATATTTTTTTATATACAAAATTATTTTGTATTCGTATTCAATAATTTTTTCTTTAAGTTTTTTACCAATTGTTTTTTAAACGTTACAATTATTTGGCTTATAAAAATTTTGTTCTAAATGTGAAAAATTTGAAAAATTAAAAAAAATTATTGACATTTAAAAAAAAAAATTATTTCGAATTCTGGTCGTAAATTAAATAAAAAAAAATATTTAACTTTAATTTAATTTTTATAATAATGATTCTAAAATTCTCTATTAGAAATATATCTATGGTTTTTTCAAATTAATTTTATCAATAAAATATATGAAAAAAATTAAAAAATCTTCAAAAAATGAAAAGCGAATATTGTAACAATCAAAGAAGAGTTTCTAAATGTCATAGTTGCTTTTTGGAGCTTCCACAATGCATTTGTTTGTCTCGTTCGACAATTAACATAAATCAAAAATGCGTATCTTACGATGCCTTTCTAGTATTCACTTCCTTATTGATCACATACTGGCTATTTGTCAAAAAATTCAATAATTTTTTCCTACCGCTGCCGATCATTAGCAGCTATTTGATGATAAAATGTAAACTCTTTTCGCCCAACAATTCCATTCTTGTCTCTTTTACTCTCAAGGTATGTAGATTCTTCGTATGCCATTACAAACTGATACTAATGATGCTCTTGCTATCGGCTCTGTCATCTTTTTTAAATATAAAATTTGCCATTTTACTTTTTGTTCTTATTTTGGTTTACATATTCGCCAAATTTGCAAACAAAACCTCCGACACGGCCAAACCACAAGAATTGACCACTTATTCAGAAACCAATACAGAAGAGCCCAAAAAAAGCTCTATCTATATTACAAATGATCGTTTTGTTGATTTTAAAATGCAATGAGTTTTTTGTTTTTTTTTTTAAGTTTATCTTGTTTAGTTTTAAAATTTTCTTTTCTTCAATAAATATTACATTTTTGTTTGGAAATTGATTATTAAATTAAAATTTTTTAAAGGGATTTTTAATAAAACTAAGATGACAGTTAAAAAAATTTTTAAATTAAGGTAATTTTTTGATTTCTTTAATCGCTTAGCCTGGCAATAGACTTTATTGCGGACATGTTTTTTAAAAATAATTATTTAAAAACTTCACAAAAAATAAAAAATTTAAGTTTTGAAAAATTGTAAGAACCAGGTGGGGCACATATTAGGTGACCATAAGCTGGTCACATAAAAAAAATGTTCACCTGTTTAATGCTTAGATTATTTTGAACTCTTATTCTTTTACACTATGATTAAGCTAAAAAATGTCAAGGTCACATTTTTTTGTGAACAATTGTTCACATTTTCCACTAGACCCGTTGTTTTAGTCTATGAAAAATGATAAAAAATGCAAATATCTTAGCTTTTTCTAAAAAAAAAACTTAATTATCAGAATATTTAAGTATCAATTCTATTCTTTTATCTTTGAAAAATATTTTTAGTTTAGTTTAAGATAAAATTTTAAAATTTAAATAATTTATAAAGAATTTTTTTTCAAATTTTTGACATAGAATTAGCCAAAGACTTGATTTGAAGGGGTTGTGAAATTCATTTCAATTCGATAGTTTCAATTCAGAAAAATTTGAATAACTAAATGAGAAAATTTAGTTCTATAAAATGCTTAATTATAAGAAAATTTGCCTAGTCCGAAAATACATGTCTAGAAAAACTCTGCCATATACTTGCACAGTTGATTAAAATACTTTTTAGTGGCGTAAAAAATGCAGAAAAATGCAGAGTTTTTGCAGACATGTATTTTCGTACTAAGCCGCTTAGTCCGAAAATATATGTTACGGTCTATTTGGAAAAGTTACGGTCTAATTAGAAAAAAACCAAAAAAAAAAGATTAACAAGGTCTTAAGAGTTATTAATGCATTTCCAAATTTTCTTGATTGGTACATAAGTTCGATTTACACATTTTAAATGGAAAAAACAATGGGGCAATATTAAACCGTCATTATTTTTAATGGAAATCGTCACTATGAGCTAAGACATCTTAAATACGAACAAAGACTAGCCAAGTTGGAACTAACCACCTTAAAAGTGAGACGAGAAAGAGGCGACCTTATAGAGTTTTTTAAGATCACGAATGATTTTAGCTCGGTAGTTTGGCATAACCAGACTTTGAAAAGCAACTCACTGACAAGCGAAGGTCCAGCCGGTGGCATTCGAGGTCATCAGCACAGGATGACTAAGCAGCTCACCAAGACAAAACAACGAGACAATTTTCTGACAAATAGAGTAGTCAACAGTTGGAATGAGCTGCCTGACGAATTAATCAACGCGCAATCGAAAAATTGCTTTAAAAACCAGCTGAATAATTATTTAAAAATGAAATAACGGCAAATACATTAGCTTTTGTAACTATTATGGTATGTAAAAACCAGACAGCTACCATAGCAAGGCTACGTCTAGCCTTGCTCCGCAAGTTTCCTGCTGTAGCTTAAATTATTATAATTATTATTATTATTATTAACATTTATAAAAAAAAAAACATGCATTCTTTAAATAATGATACTCGATCAGACAATAGATAACATAGTCAAATTAATTATTGATCAATCAATTTATTTAAAAGCTAACTTTAAATATGGATATCGATTTTAATTATAGAAATATTAACCTAAAAATAGAACATATCACTATTAGACGAACAGTACCGAACTGAACGGTTCGGCCGCTGGTTCGGCTGGTTCGGTTCGGTACTGTTCGGCTGGTACGGTTCGGCGCCGTTTATGGTACGGTTCGGTTCGGTCGCTGGTTCGGCTGGTTCGGTACGGTTCGGTTCAGCTGATGGTTCAGTTCAGTACGGTTCGGCTGGTTCGGTTCGGTTCGGTACGGTTCGGCGCCGTTTATGGTACGGTTCGGTTCGGTTCGGCCGCTGGTTCGGCTGGTTCGGTACGGTTCGGCTGATGGTTCGGTTGGTTCGGTACGGTTCGGCTGATGGTTCGGTTGGTTCGGTACGGTTCGGCTGATGGTTCGGTTCGGTACAGTTCGGCTGGTACGGCTGGTTCGGTTCGGTTCCGAACTAAATAAATATATTTCAAAAAAATGTAATCAACTTCTGATTCTTGTTATCCAACGTACTACAGCGATGATGATACATCGAGTGATGCAAGTGAAATCGAAGAGCATCGCTTGCATCTTGGCTCAATAATTGCTTGATTTTCTTTTTGCTAATTAAACTTTTTTATAAACCACCATCTCTTTTATTTTTGTATTTCTTTAATTATCAATTTAATAAATTTTGATCACTAATAAAATTCTTTCTTGCGTAATGTTCAATTATTTGTTTTCTTATTCTATAATTAGTCATCTTTATAAAATTGGTACTTTAAGCTATTTATTTTGGTTTAACTTTTATTAATAATAGTTAGGTTTTTATTATAAATAGTGATGATTTAAAGAAAAATTAGTGATTGTATTTTTTATAAAAAAGTCACGATTTTTTTTTTTAAATAGTGACGATTTCCATTTAAAATAGTGATAATTTTTAGTGATGTTTTCAATAAAAAATAATGATGATTTACATTAAAATTAGTGATAAATATTGATTAAATTTAGTGACGATTTCTATTAAAAATAGTGATAGTTTAAATACCACACAAAAACAATTACAAGTAAGAAATCTACTTAATTTTACTTATGTTTTGTACATATTTTACAACTTAATTAAATTTTGCTAATCTCTTTTTTTTGTGTCTATGATGCTTAATTCATTCAAATAAATAAATAATTTGTCACCAAAAGTGCGCATATCAGAAGTTTAGCTTAGTACGGCTTGAATCGGATTTTTTTATTCTTATAATTAAAATTTGAGTTAATTTTTTTTTCATAAATTACGAAATTTTTTAAAATAATTTTTTATAATAACTTTTTATATTCTCCTTTTTTTATTTTTTTTTATACTTGTCCATGGGACTTTAATTTTAATATACAATAATAATAATAAATAATAATAATAAATCTAGAATCACAATTAGCAGAACAAATGTTACAAGACTTAAAATTATTTAAAAAAAGACTTAATCTTGTTTTCTAACATTAAAATCAGAAAAAAAGTTATAGAAAAAATTTAATTACTTTTATATTTATTTCATTTAATTTTTAAATTATTTTTTTATAACTTTTTGACCTATGAGGTGTATACAAGTTTTTTTGTCAATAAATAATAATAATAATAATAATAACATATTAAATTTGAAATCTTCTTCAAATCTTTACTCAAACACTTATTTTTGTCTTATTTTTATCTTTATACTTATTTTTAATTTTTTTTTACATCGCCTTAAAAGCGTCCATTAAAATAAATAAATAAATAATATAGAATTTTTTCCTGATGTAATTGATGTTTTTGTATAAAATTTCTCAATACCAAGAATGGTATTTAAATTTTTTCTATAATAAAGTTTAGATTTTTATGGGGTTAAGGGATGAATGAGATTTTACGAGTTGTTATGGGGGTTAAATGGGTGATTTTTTAGCAAAATAGAGTTAAATAATTATAATTTTGTAAGAAAATTCTCTAGTTATTTTTTATTTAAAGAGCAAAAAAAGTTTGTCATTTGGAAACAATTTGTTTCTTTTTTAATTTAAATTTCAAATTAACGATAGAATCGAGTAATTAAGTTTTTAGCCAAAATTATTTTTAAACAAAATTTATTTTGACCCGGTATTCCGGTTTTAGGTGTTAGTAATTAATCTTAAAAGGTTGTCATATTCATTTTTCTCTTCAACTACAGGCACAAAAAATTAATCAAATATTAAAACTTCAACGGAATGCAAACATTTACGATCTTGAGCATTTTCAACATTATCGAAGTATCCTAGAATTTATTAAAATTAATAAAGCTGAACCAAAGAAATGTCCAATTAAATTGAAAATAAATCTTTTTCCCAGTTTCATTCTTTTTTCTAAAATTAATTAAATAAATAAATGATATAAATTTAAAAGTTAATTTTTGCTAAAGATTTCCTGATTTCTTTGAATCCTCTTGAATTTCAAATAAAATCCACCGAGTAATGGACAACTTTTTGTGTTCTTCAATTTTACAATTATCATTTTTTGATTATTATTTTATTCCTACTATGTGTACTTTTCTATTATTCAACTTTTTAATTTATTAACTTTTTCAACTATTCAACTATTCAATTATTCTTTTTTTTAACCTTTTCAACTATTCAATTATTCTATTATTCAACTTTTAAATTTTTTTACTTGTACGACTATTCAACTTTTCAATTTTTCTTTTTTTAAACTCATTCAACTATTCAATTATTCTATTTTTCAACTTTTAAATTTTATAACTTATTCAACTTATTCAACTATTTAAGAAAAAAACCCTCACTCTTTTTGCTCAACCGAAATCCCTAAACCAGGGCTACGCCCCGGACCCCTTTAATTTTATCTAAAATTTTGTTAAAAGAAATCAATTTAAAAATAAACCCTAAATTGACAATGCGTAAAACGTCTGGCGACGTAAAAAAAGAATATTTGAAAAGTTGAATAATTGAAAAGTTGAATAAATGAAAAGTTGAAAAAATGAAAAGTTGAAAAATTGAATAATTGAAAATTTGAAAAGTTGAATAAATGAAAAGTTGAAAAAATGGAAAGTTGAAAAATTGAATAGTTGAATAGTTGAATGAGTAATAAAAGAGAATAATTGAAAAATCGAAAAGTTGACTAGAATATATTTAAGTTGTATAATACAAATTATTGTCCATGAATGAATCCACCAAAGGTCTTCTCTTTCAAATGTACCGGTTCTTGGCTCCAATTCTTTACCCTTTGGAAAAATAAATGCAAAGACTAAGACTGAGATCGGGGCCATTCGAATGGACATAAGAATTAAATTTGGTTATTCAAATGATATTTGATAAGAACACAATTCAAGACTAAAATAGGACTAAGACCGTGGACCGAACCGTTTGTGGTTCCGGTACCAGATCATTTTAGAAACGGTACTTGGACGATCAGATTGTTTTTAACACTCATTCCAAAATGATATTTTAAAAAAGTAAAAAAAAAAGATTTTTTTTACAATTTCTTCTATTTTTCAATTTATTTAATTTTTATTAAATTTTGATTTTTTTTGATTTAATTTCATTTAACTTAATTTTAATTTTATTCTATTATGAAAAAGCTTTGGCTTGATACAAAAACAAATAATAATAAAAAATTGGAAAAAATGTGGTTGCTAATTTTTAGTCGTCAGAAAAAAATTGTAAAAATAAATCTTTGCTTAGTTTATAAATAAATCAGCTAAATCATTTCTTTTGGAAGTAAAACGAATTAAAGTATAAAATTATTTAAAAAAATTTCTAAAATTTTGATTCAGAAATATTGTTGAAGAAAAAATAGCACAAAAAATGAAGTCATTAGAATTTTTTATTCAATTTAAACTCTAAATAAAACAAAAAAAAATTTTCAATTCACTTAAAATTTTAGTATCCATCATTTGAAAAAGTGATGCTATTGTAGTCTGCAAATTTTTCTTTAAGTAATTCAACGCTTATTTTGTGATCAGCTAATCCAAAGCCCTATAAAAAAGTTTAATAAAATCAAAAAAATTTTTTTTGTCAAACCAAAGAGTATCCATAGACTAGAATCGATTTTTTTTCCGGCTCATGCAAAATTCTACCACCACCTACGCATTCAATTGCGACTCTCCTACCCCTATTCGCTTTTTCGAATTCATCTAAAATATCCGCTTAAAAAATTTTAATTAAATTCCTTTTCTTAATTAATTTGATTTTAATATTTTACCATGAAACTCAGCCCAGGCATAGCCCCTTACAACATATTTTTCATTCTCGCTAGATTTAACTTTAATAAGAATATATTTGAACCGTCCCGATTCATCAATGTCAACATTGGCTATATTGTCCATTATAGGCTTAATTCTAAATATTTATATTTTTTTAAATATAAAGGTTTTTAATTGTTAAATTAAATCAATTATGACTTTATCTGTGTGAACTTTTTTCTGAATTTTTTTTTCTTTACTCACTCATAAGAAGAAATATTTTCGTTTTAATTTAATATTTTCTTTAGAATTTTGGTATCATGATTTTTTTTTTCAAAAAGTAAAATCAAGAATTGACGCAAAATTAACTCATATCGGCTCTTTTAGAGTGAAAGGAAAAGGAAAATCAAAATGAATTTCTACTTGAATTAAATAACAAATCAGAAAAATCTGAAGGAAATTTTTTTTTAATTTTTAATTAAAATTTTTTAGTAATTTTTTGTGAGAAAATTCAGAATTTCAAAAAAAAAAAGCCACAAAGACCTTAACCGTAAAATTTAAAATCTAATTTTTTTTTAAATAATAAAATTATCATTTAGATTTTTTTATGCATTTTTCTATTAAAAATGATAATAATTATAAAACATCACATTTAATGGTTACGGTAGATAAATACCGAGAGAGAGGGAAAGAGACAAAGAAAGTAAAAAAAAATTTAATTTTTTTTAATAAAATAAATAAAATAAGAAAATGTTGATTGATCATCGATTTCTTTAAAATTAAAATTAATATTCAAACGATCAAGTATGCCATTGATTCTTAGTTCTGGGTCCTCATCAGTAATTTGAATGAGAAAGCCTAGATTGTCAAGCTTGTCTAAATGATTGTCTATTGAGTCTATTGTCTGTTGAATTGACTTTTTGGTGTTTGTCTCTTTTAAAAGACTATCAGTGAATCCTTTGTCAATTATGAGGTCGAAGAGGCCGTGTCTATAAGGCAACTTTTTGCAGTCACATTGTACAAAATCAATTGTTTGAGAGTTCGATTTCGATCTAAGTAATTCAAGTGCTTGGTGAGAAAAGTCCGAGCAAATTAAAAAGTTAGCTGATGGCATTGAAGATTTCAGCTTGTGGCTGAATTGGGAAGTTCCGCAGCCTACATCGAGTATCAATGATTTATTGACGCTGTCGGTGGCGTTTTCTATGAGGCTAGAAAGAGAATCATCAAATTGTATCAGCCATTCGAATGTGTCCGTTGAATGTTTGGAATAAAATTTTTGCCAGAATGACTTTTTTGACATGTTGTCAGTCCAGTCATTGTTAGAAGATGACAAATAGCGTGATTGTTTAAGCTGGATTTTAATTGTTTTTATCAAATTTTGAGCAATTTTTTGCATTTTAATTTTCTTTTAAAAATTATCATAACTAAAAAATATTTCAAAATTTATTTTATTTTAAGTCAGTTTAAGGTTATTTTTAAAACAGAATTCTAATTTTAATCTTTTTTTTTTAAATAATAAAGGAAAATTAAGGGTTGTGTAATAAATTAAATTAATACGCTAAGTCTGCTTTGAAATTGAAGAAAAATGAGTCAAGGAATTTGAAATACAATTTAAGAAAGAACATAAATAATATCTATCCACAAATTCAGTAAAAATCTTCACTAATTTAGTAAAAAAAATAACAAAATCAATAAACAATTAACTAATTCAGTTTATAATATTTATTTCAGAAAAAGAACACAAAAAAAAAAACCTAACAAAAAAAGATGAAAAAAAACTAATTCAATTATATCATAACTTTATTTTAATTTTATTCACTAATTAAGTAAAAAAAAATACATAAAAAAAAATAAAAAAATTACCTATTTTTTTTTAGTTATTAATTGTTTATTGATTTTGTTATTTTTTTTTACTAAATTAGTGAAGATTTTTACTGAATTTGTGATTTTTTTTTCTAAATTTGTGGTGACGTTTACTGACGTTCTTTAAGGAATAGTGATAATCTGATCGACCCGCCATCAAAAACAGCAAATGGTGAAAAAACATTTGGATTTTTTTATACCGTATAAAAAAATTTTCATCAGTCTTGCCTAGACTGTGGTCAAGAGATCAATACTAAAGTTTGCAATATTCAAGCATTCAATATTCAAAAATATTAATTTGATATTTAAAGATTTTGAAAAAAAATTCAAAAAATTTAACTTAAATATTTCAATTTTTTACTTTTTTAAATAATTTTATAAACAGAATTTTTTTTAAAATTCTTAAAAGATTTTTAGATCAAACAAACGATGTGTTAATCGGTATTTTATGCAGAGTTGTTTAAAAATCATAAGTCTAAAGTCAAGTCCAAGTCCGGACATTTAAATTTTTTTTTTTACTCCTGACTTGGACTTTAATTTTAGAGACACTATCTTATTAGGCCACCACATAAACTACCTGGAACACAAAAAAATTTATGTTGTCCGGACTTTTATTTTTAATTTTAAAGTCCGGACTTGGACTTTATTTTGGGAATTTTAAGCAACTCTGCTTTTGCACTAGCCTGTTGATTAACCTTGAAATTATTATAAAAATTATTATAAAAATGATCACAAAAATAGATACCTGAGAATAATAAATATGGTCTAGTGGAAAATGTGAACAATTGTTCACAAAAAAATGTGACCATGAGTATCAAGTCCAAAATGTGAACATTTTGTTCACAAGATCTCTGGTCACATATTTGGTGACCAAAATAGATAAATAAAAAAATAAAAAAATTTTTCGAGTCCAGTTTTTATTTTTTGTGAACATTAATTTTAGAATAAAAGTTTAATTTTAAATGCAAATGAAAAAAAAAGATAAATTCCAATTCCTTTTTTTATTAGTTTTTATGTTTTTTTGCCATATGCAACTTTACACCCTTGATGTTTTTCATTAATTCTCCACATAAATCACACGGTACAGGGTTTGCATGTTTGCTGAGTGCTGTTTTTGCTACATTCAAAGTTTCTTGAAGAGTAGTAATTTCAGTCATTGCTTTTTCACGATAATGTATTGCTTTTTCTCCTGCGTTTAGATTTAAACTTTTTTAAATTATTTAATTTTTATTTTTTTAATCTAAAATTTGGTGAAAATTTTTTTTTATGTGACCAGCTTATGGTCACCAAATATGTGACCAGAGATTATGTGAACATAATGTTCACATTTTGGACTTGATACTCATGGTCACATTTTTTTTTGAACAATTGTTCACTTTTTCCACTAGACCCGATAAATTAATTGTTTTATAAAATTTGAAGATATTGTGAAATTCAAAAATAAATTGAACAAAAGTTCTTCTTTTTTTGATGAATTAATATTAAATTTAATAAAATATACTTAAAAAAATACTGCAAAAAAGTGCAACATATTTTGATGCACCTTTATTACTTAAAATAAAATCATTATTTCTTTTTTTTTAGTAAATTAAGCCAATAATCAATTTAAATTTTATTGATATTTTATTTTTTGTCTTATTAAAGCATGAGAAAAATTATTTTAAGTAAAAAAGGTGCAACATGTATGGTGCAACAACTATTACGTTTTTTTGCAGTATTTTTTTAAGTATATTTTATTAACTTTAATTTTAATTCATCAAAAATGGAAGAACTTTTGTTTAATTTGTATTTGAATTTCATATTACCAAATTTGAAAAGAGGGCCAAAGGAAGTTCATTAGAAGTAAATACCGTATACCCTTCTACGGTAATGCATACATTAAAACTTAAATTTCCGGTTTAAGTGCATTTTTAAAGCCGGAGAATCAAAAAATCGCAGGATTAATACTTAAATTTCAAAATTAAGTGCCGCACTAAAAGTTCAATTTTACAAATAGCTAGAAATTAAGTTTTAAGTTTAGACGCGTCTTTAAAAAATAGATGAAAAAAAAAGATAAAAAGAATTTTTTTAATTCATTTCCTAATTTTAAGTGCGTCTATAAAATTTAGTTTATACAAAAACAGCAACAATTAAACAAAAAAATTCGAATTTTCAAATATTTATTTTGATTAAAATTATGTTAGCTTATATTTAAAATTATTTTATACTATTTTTTTTGAAAATTTAAACTTAACTAAATTTTTAACATAAGAAATTAAATATTCAATTTAAATTTTAAAATATTTTAAAAATTATTGCTAATTTTGCATAGCTGATATTCTTATTTATTTTTCTAGATCGTATTAAAATTGTAAATTAAACATAATTTTACTTAAAAAGCTAAAAACCAACTAATTGACTTTAAAATCTTTATTAGTTAAAAAATTTAGTTAAAATTTGGTAAAACTAGCATCAAACTTTATTTTGATAATAAATCCATATTTTAGATTAATAAATTAATTTTATTAATATAATGGTATTTTTTTTACTTATCTTGTCAAATTATTGAAAAATCAGTAATTTTAGTTAATGATTTAGTACACGCCAATTTAAATTCTAAACTTGTCAGATTTAAAAAAAAATTAATTTCTTTCAAAAGTTGTAATTCTATTCACACATTAAATTTATCATTTTATTTTTTTATAAAAAATTGAATATTTTAAAAATTTGAAAACAAAAAACTTTTTTTATTTTTTAGCAACAAACACCTCAAAAAATAAATTGCCGAGGCTATAAATTAGCAAACCACAAAGAATACTACATTTTAAAAGAACTAGTTTTGGCGTCAATCATTTAAATGAATGGCCGATTTATTTGAAATGAATAAATTTTTTTAATCTATTTTTATTTTATTTGACAGATTGAATATGCTATGAATATTCAAGTGAAATGAAAAATCAATTGATTCAAAGTGACAATTGATCAAATCATTCTGAGCAAGGATTTGTGTAAATAGTTTGAAGCGCGATAAAATCAAATGAAATAAATCACAAATCTTTAGAAAAACATTTTAAAATTAAACAGATGTCAAACAAAAACTAGTTCAAATCGGCTCAAGTTTTTATTTTCAATTTGTTTAAGGTACATGGTTCAAGATTTGATCTCTTGGCTTAAATCGATAGCTAACAGATTTATCTCATATTTATTTAAAGATAACGCAGTATTCTTTGTATAAATGCTGCCGGATTTATCAGTTTGAGAAGAATTGTTTGTTGAATTTTAACAAATGATTAGCAGAGCCCAATTGATTTGTAATAAAAATAAAGAAACTTCATAAGTTTGTTTAAACGGCTTTTGCCGAGACTAGAAAGGCTGTAGTTTTGTATTTTGCACTTTTATAGCTATGCTAGTTCAACTTGTGCCGGTTTAATTATCAGATTAAAATAAATGGTTTTAAGGTCTATTTCTTTTAAAAGTTTTCTAAAAATTATTTGAAATATTTTACTGATAATTAGAAAAAATTTAAATATAATTTAACGCATAGTTACTGAAAAATAATTAACACAATTAATTTTATTTAAATTCAAATTTTTTTTCTTGAAATTATCTCATTTTTAAAACTTCTGTTTTTTTTTATTTTGTTTGTTGAGCGAAAAACATTTAAAAATTGTTATTTTTTTAACTTTCTTTTTTATTTTAATTATAATCTAGATCACTTTTTAGATGATCTTTATTTTGAAAATTTAAAATTCAGAATTAGTTTTTTTGGATTTATTTTATTTAAAATTGAATAATCAAATTTTTTAGAGGTAAAGACAATATTATTAGGTAACAATATTTTTTGTACTTGACGTATTTTCTAAATATAAGATTTAAAAATTTTTTTTTTATTCTTTTTTATTTTTATTTGTATCAAAAATCATGGACAGACAATGAGAAAATTATAATAACCAAAAATTCTGATTTATTTTGTAAAAATTTATGTATATTTAAATAAGTAAAAAATATAAATTGAAATTTATTTATTGCTTTTATTCTATTTCTTTTTGTTTTTTTGTTATTACTTTTTAAAAGTAAAAGTGCTCGAGCATGCCAGGTTTAAACGACCTTACTAAAGCTTCCGACCAAACCACTAGTAAACTGGGCTCTGTCAAAGACCCTGTCTTCATTTCTAATTTTGTTCTAATTTTAGGCGATAAATTAAAAAAGAATAATAATTTAAAGTGAATACGAATCTAATAATTAATTAAAGAACAAAAAGGAGCATAAAGAAACAGGCTGAAATCAATAAAAAATACCAAAAATTACCGCAAGGATTGTATTTTTATGACATTTTAATTGTCTATCCATGATTTTTGATGTATAATTGAAAAAATTTTAAAAATTTATTTTGAAGTTTTGGATTTCTTTTGAAGGTTCAGAAGAAAAATTGTTAATTTTGAAAAAAAGCATCAAAAAGATTTTAGAACATTTTCAAATAAAAATTTCTAAAATTAATACTTTTTTCGGGAAAAAACTTATTTAAGTTTTTGTCACAAATTTTTCACATGTTTCAATTATTTCTTCTTAAAAAGTTCTGTCAACAAAAAAATTGGAATGTTATTAAAATCAGTCAAATCATTAAATTTTGTATTTTGTGTGTTTTTTTTGGTAGTATAACTACTTTTTTTGGTCCCAATTTAATTCGAAAATCTATTTTTGTGTCACTTTTTTCTTCCATGAAGGTTCAATCGAAGCTCTCTAACTATTCTGACGTGTCGCTAAACTAGTTATAAATAAATGAATAATAAATACTTTTTGATGTGGTTTTTTGTAGAAATAAAAAAATCAAATTAAAAAAATTTTCTTTTAAAATTTTTTAATTTTCTTGAAAAATATCATAAACTTACGTAAAAATTTTTTAATTCCAATCATCCGCTGTTATATTGATATTTTTTTTCAAGATTTCCGATAAATTCAACTTAAATTCAAATTTGACGAGTATTTAAAATTTATATTGAAAATATCCTAAAACTGTGTTGTGAGTTTTTTTAGGCAGTTTATAAGGTGGTTCAAATCATAAGCCCTAATTCTCCAGAGTATTAGAATTTTGGAATCTAAATTTTGGTTTTTGAGGATGAAAAATTTGTTTTTAAACACAAAAATATTTCGTGGAAATATAAAAAAAAAGGGGATCCAAAGCCCAACTTTCTAAAGAGCTGAAAAAATAAAAAATATAAGGTTGTTTTTGAAATTTTAATTTTTTATTTTGATTATATATTAAAATTTACGTCAAATTGTTCAAGAATTTTTGAATATTAATTAAAATAAAATCGTGTTTTAAATAAAAAAAATTCAAAAAAATGTACTCTTTTTTCTAATGTGTCTTTAAATTTTTGTTTCGTCAAGATGACTTTTAAAGATGAAAATTTGTTAAATCAAACATTTTAGATTTTAAACTTAATTATTTTCAAGGAGGCCTTTTTTGGATGCAATAGCGATAAAATTTTATTTATTTTTTATTTTTTTCACAGAAAAACTCTACCATCGCTAACTAAAGCCTTAATTTTATCTACGTGAGGTTTTTTTAAAAGATAAAAAAAATATTTTTTATTAATTTTATGAAATTTTGAAATTATTTTGAATTAATTCATCAAGTTATTTTAATATTGGATACCAGTTTAATGGTTATTTACAATTTTTGCCTCATTGTCGAAGGACATATATACAAACAATCAAAACTCGATTTTTTGCTTAAATTTTTTCAGACGGACTCTTACTTAACTAGGTGATTTTTGCTTAAAAATGACCTTTTTTGATAATCTTATTATTATTATTTTACATTCACTGTTTAATGAAAGTGCGATTTTAAGTGCGATATTGCGATTCTTCAGCCTTTCGCGATCAGCTTTTCTTAATAAAAATCGTTGAAAAAGAAAATCATAATCTATTTTTATTAGTGAAAAGTACGAACTTTTAATATAATAAAGAAATTAAGGGAAAGAAAACTAATTTCATCGAGATATTAAGCCTTAAAGTTGAGGTTTTATTCAGTTTCGACAATTATTTGAAGCAAAATATCTTCTTAAAGAAAAAACCAAAACCTAATTCCTAAATAACCCATGGCATCCTTCTTTCAAAATAAATAATTAAAATATTTTTAATATTATTTCTTACCTCTAGCAAACATAATTTGCAGATAAATTTTTGGAGGTTTACAAGAACTAGAAAATCAAACATATATCGTTACCCCAAACCTAAAACCTAAAAATTTTAAATCTGCGTGAAAAATTAGATAGGTAAAATTTAATAGAAAAAATATTTTAGGCTAATTTCTTAATTAGGGTTTATCATTTGGGGCACCTTAAAAATTCCAAAATTATGAAATTAAACCAAATATTATATATTTTTTTGATGACAAAACTTCACTTTCGTTCCTTTGAAAATTTTTTTTTTTCATATAGCAATTGACATGACCTGAGATTGAGTCCTTTCATTGTATTTTTTCATGCCATATTCAAATTTGAGCTTAGTTTTTTTTAATGATAAGTTATAAATCTAAGATTCCTGAGGAAATAGACTAATTTTAATTTAATTTTTAGGCAAAAAATAAGTTTACATAATAAAAAGAGATAATATTACCTGTTTGTATACAATTCCAAATTTGCGTATTTTTTTAAGACCAAATAAATAAGAAAATATAAAAATAAATGCAGCATTTGTAGTTGTTTACAAAAATAATTTATTTACTTTCTTTTTTTTTTTCATTTTTTGATCAAGAAGATCTACCTAGTTTTCTCTTTGTTGTCCACTCGCTGTCTCTTTCTTCTTCTAATCACTCTTTTTTAAAACAGGTTGCTCATTTAATATTGAAAAATTTTTAAACAAATATTTAAAGATAAATTAAAATAAAAATTTCGGGGTATGCTTCAAAAGGTTGTTTTATTTTTATAAAAAATTTTAGTTTTTATTCAATTCATTGCTGATACATAAAAAAAGGAATATTTTTTTATTATACTAAACACACTTTATTTATTTTTTTTATTGATCATTAAATGAACTTTATTTTCAGTTTCATTGTTTTTAATTTATACTATACGCGATTATTAACTGAGAATTAAATCAAATTATTTTACTCAAAATAAAGTTACTAAAATTATTTCGTATTTTTTAAATTTATTCTATTTAAAAATTGTACAAAATTATTTAGCAAACGTTTAATTAATTTGATAATAAACCAAGCATTTTTTTCAAAAGAATCTACTTCTAAGCTTCACCAAATTAAAGACGCTTTAATTTCAAGATTAATTAACAGGCTTGTGCCTATATCTTTAAGGCTGATTAACACTTCATTTATTTAAATTAAATTTAAAATATTTTTATTAAATTTAAAAATAAAAGGAATAAAAATCAATTTTTGTCTATTTACTTAAGTCTTGGGCTGTTTCAAAATACAGTCGAAATTAAATTAAACTTAAAATTCTACTAAAGACATGATGAAAGTTCGTGTAATAAACCCCACAAAATACAAAAGATAATTTTTAAATTATTAATGCTTCATATAGATACGACTTATTCAGTCAAATTTCATTTCTATCTTCTATTGTTTTGGTCAATCCAACATGATCAAAAATAATCTTCAGTAAATTACCACATTAAATCGATTTTTGGATATGGGTGGTAACATGGTTAGTTTATTTTTTCGTCCAAATTTTTAATCATATTTAATTATTAATCATTTTAATTATTAAAAATGGTTCATTAAAAAATTTTCAAATGTTTTTTTAGAAATTTGGACATGCTTATTTTGGTCATAGTGTTCTAGTTCTCTAAATAACTAAATCATCTAAATATTACATATGCATGTTTAGTTTATTATATAAAAGTATATAATTATTATTGTTAAGTTTCTTTCCATTTTTTTCTATCTCTTTCTTCTTTATACATTGTATTTTTCTTTTGGCTAAAAGCGACCAAAAACTTAACTAAATAAAATATTTACTAAGAATTTCTTTTATTTCTTATAAATATTCTTCTTTATTCTAAAAATATTAACAACAAAATAATAGAATTTTAATTTGATTCACTAAAATGCAAGAAAAAAATTACGAAACTAAAAAATTAAATTTTTTTAAACTCCTTTCAAAATTCATTTAGAATTTATTAAAATTAAGATTATTTTCAATATAAGAAAGATAAATTGATTTTTTTCTATTTTTATTTTTAGTCAAATTGTATATTTAATTCAAATAAAAATACAAATCATTTGTACGAATTTTATGTGAATAAAAAAAAAATTTTTATCAAGGAAAACTTTACTTATCAAAAGGATTTTTTAACTTTTATAAGTGCTTTTGCCGAAAAAATACTAATAATTGAATCTGTATTTTTATTTTTTCCAATAATTTGTTAAAATAAATTAATTGATTTTAAATTTTCACATAAAATTTTCTGGTTTAAAATTCAATATTGACTAAATATTAAAATTTTTTATCGAAATACAAAATTCATCTACTTTGTTTCATACTAATAAGTCTCTGCACAAGCCCTGCCAAAAAAGATTTTTTTATTCTTGTTTTTTTGTACATTCTACTTCTTAAATAGATTTCTTAGATTTCATACAACCTGGAAGAGCACTCATTTCTTTTATTTGATATTTAATAGTTCTAAGTGTTTGGGGCAATGTGAAATTTTAGCAAAAAAATTGCAATTGAAAAAGTAAAAACTTTATAATTTTTTTTCTAATTGTGAAAAAATGGTTCTGCAAAAAGTAAAATATTGTAAAAATTTGTACAAACGAATTCTTGGCTCTGCAAAAATTCTGAAATTTTCTGTAAAATGCGCACCATCAAAGTACTCAGTATTGAGTTCAAAGCAGTTTACAAAATTTTTAATAACAACTAATTTTGATTAAATAAATCAAAATAAAACACAAATATAGAAGTAAATTTATCTTTATTTTTTACTAGGCGTTTCGATCAAATGAGCTTCGTCAGGTTTATGACTGAAATAAAAATAAATTTTGTTAAATATAATTAATTATTAAAGTAATACAAAAATTAATTTATAAATGGTACGATTTCAAACAAAAAAATCCGAATTAAAAGACGTTAAAGCTAAATTGAATTAAAAAAATGTAATATTATTATCGCAAACTTAAGATCAATGTTAACAAAATAATCAAAATAAATTTTGACTTCAAATTTTAGAAAATTAAATTATTAAAGGAAAATTTAAATGATGTCACGCTAATAATTGGGTGACATAAGCAAGGATAATTAGAAGATTTATTTTGTTTCACTGGCCAGTGAGTCAAAGTAGAATATAATTCTCTCTTGGTAGCTGGCTTTTTCATTTATTTATAATTAAAAAGATTAAAAAAATAAACCAAGGCTATGACATATCCTTTTCATTTTCGAATTTTTTTTAATTAAGAAAAATTTGGAATAAATGTTTTTTTCTCGAAAACAAAGTATTACAAATAAAAAAATTTTAGAATCAAAAATAAAAAAATGTTATTGCTTAGATATATTTATTTTTTACTCAATCTCATTTCACAGATTTTACATTTATCTACATTTAAGTTTGATCGGTCGGATCGGTTCAAATAATTTCTTGTCACTGAAATTTTTCTGACTAACTAGCTTATTTTTTTATTTATTTAATGCGTGGTATTTTTGTAAGAATTATGAAATAATTAGCACATTTATGGCTTTTTAATTAAAGCCATAAATTTTTTCTATTTTTTAAATTTTTTTTAATTTTTTTAAATTGAAAAATTGAAAGAAAATTCTGATTAAAATCTGTTTAAAAATTATATTTTGGCTAATAAGAGTCAACTTTCGGGCCAAATTTATTTAATAAAAAATTTCACCCTTATAAACTTTAAAAAAAATTATATGAAAAAGCAAGAATTTATAGATAAAATTCAAAATTAAATAGATTGTAAAAATATTTATTTTCTTATTAGATAAAATTATTTGATTAATTGGTCACAAAATTTACCAGTCCCGAAATTTTTGTTTTTTCTTTGTTCTAAAATTCACAATGCCATTTTTTTTTAGCAATTCTGTCAGCATCAAGAATCATCAAAGGGCTAAACGGAATATAATGCTTCCACACATTAATTCATTCAGAAATCTCCTAGAAGGCACATTTGTTGCTGAATCCCTTTCATAATAAGGATGGCCTAAAAGAAAGTTACGAATCAACGTTGCTATGAGAAATCAAATTTTTTGGATACATTGATATTTTCTAAAGTTATATAATTTTGAAATTTTTGTTCAAGTTAATTAATGAATAAACCAAATATGATTTTAGGGTGTTCAAGTGAATGGTTATTTCAAAAATGGCGTCGAAAGACGTAATTAGAGAGAACAAAAAAATTCTTTTGTAAAATTAATTGCTTCCGCAATCTGACTAAATAAAAGTTTACAAAGAGCTAGACTTGCTAAAGAAAGAAAACCCTCCTGCTATTTGTATTTCAGAAAAATTTAAGAGAAAAATTATTTTTTTTAAGCTTTAGATTTTTAAATAAGCTAAATTTTTTTCAATATTTCAATAAAAAAAGAGTTTAAAAGATATCCGAAAATCAATTTTTTTTAGATTGAAGAGCTGTCACTGAGTTTCAATAAATTATAAAATTTTTAAAAATTCTTAAAAATATTTATTCAAATAAAAAAAAACAGGAAAAATTTTATGCATTAATATGTTTGACATTAATTTTATTTGTTAATAAATTATAACCACTAGGTATGTCACTATGAAATAGAAGTTTTATTTTTTTCTTTCGAACAAAGAACAAAAAATTTTAATTAACAAATTCATAATAGAAAAATAGGAAAAGGCTGAAATTTTTCTATTAGCTTTTTTGAGAAACAATTTTTTTTTCTCTCAGAAAGAAACACTAACAATTCTGTAAAGTAATTTTTTTTTTTTAAATTCTATTTTGTTATCAAGTGTTTCAACAATAATTTAATTGAAAAAAATTAATCTTTCAGTTTCACTTTTTTTAGGCTTTTATTGTTAAAAATACTGATTAAAAAAAAGAGCTAAAAATTAAAAAAATTTTTTTAATTTTTAAATTGATATTTTCATTTTTTTAGAAAAGAATGCGTCAAATTTATTTATAAAAAATGTAAAAATTTAACATAAGCAAAGTTAACAAAAATTAAAAAAAAAAACTCTTTTTAAAAAAAAAAAAATTCTAATTTTTAAATTTAAATCACAACTAAGAAGAAAATGATTATTTTTAGTTAATTCATAAAATAGCGAAAATTATGTAAAGGATCTGAATGAAACAAAATAATTTTTATAATAGGTTAAAATTCGATCTATCAAAAGAATATAAAACTTGTATTTAATCAGTTGTTATGCGAATAAACGCAAAATGAATAGCTGAGCCTAAATTAAAAAAATATTTTCTAAAATACAACTGGTTGTTTACAATTTATGCCTATTAATAATTTATCTTTAGTTAAAACTGAAATTTATTCCATCTTAATGCATTTTTGAAAATAAGAACTACAACCAAAAAATAATCAAAAATGCGTTTGGTTGCAAATTTTTGCAATCGAAAATTTGCTGGCTGGCCTAATTTCGAACTGTGTCGAATTAAGCGGCCATCTTGAGCAATTTAAGAGCTCAATATTCTAAATAATGGCCACGGGCTACATTAGTTTTTGACCAACAATTAAAAAAACATTTCCAAGTTGAAATTTTCGAGTGTCAAAAACTAATTTCAAGCCTGGCTTGAGCAAATTTAGATTTAAAAGTCTTGTTACCTTTAAGTGTATTCTAAATTAATTTTAGTATTTTAGAAGTTTGTTCGTACCTTGACGTGCACACAAATTTATGTGTTTATCTTGTTTGAAATTTAAAAAACATTTAAATTTATTACTTGATTTAGATCGAGATTTAATGTGAGATCTTGGAGCAAACTCAAATTTACATTTTTAATTTTTAAAATTGGACTTGAATTCAATAGTTTGAGTAAAATTTTTAATTTTTTTTTTTTTTAATTTAGAAAGTTGTTTATTTGTAATTAATTAGCCAGATTGATTGAAATATATCTAGGTAAATTCAATTATTTTAAGAGATTTCAAAACGATTTAAGTTTACTTTTAAATGCTAGAAACTTAAATTTAAATATTTTAATTCAGTATTTGTTACCTTTAATGACATTTTTTTTGAAGAAAATTTTTTTTATTTCTAGATAATTTTTTTCCAGCCTTTTTTTCGGGTCAAATGGATGTTGGTTACAAAAGGCAATACAAGCCAAAGTGATCCAACATCTTCTATTTCTGAATTTTTTTAATTTCAATCATCATCTATTAAATATTTTTAATAATTAGTAAAATAAGTTCAATTCTTTCCTCATAAATTTCGTGAATGGACACGTAATTTTTGAAAGCTACGTTATTTCAAATTCTGTTGACTTTATAAAAGAAAAGAAAAGTAAATTTTTTTTGATTTTTTTAACAATTTTTGTTTTAAGTTAAATAAAATTGTTTTTTTTATTTTTTTCCAATTTTTTCTAAATTTAATTAATAAAAATTTTTGGTGTATTTTTAAGTTTATCATTTTTATTTTAATATTCCTTTTTTTCTAAAATTAAGAGTGTCTTGAATTTGGTCAAAGTTCCAAGTTCAGCTTAAACAAAAAAATTTAAAAAAATTATTTCAACATCTTAAATTTTTAATTTACTAAACGCTTTTGTCTATCTTTTTAAATAATTAAATGATAAATTATGCAACATTATTAAAAAAATTTAGATTTATTGACTTTTCTCTAGATTTTGAAAGAATTTAAAAATTTTTTTGTTATTAAATGTTTATCTTTGTAATGAACTTGAAAATGCTCAAATATGAAGAAAATAGTAATTTTGTGATTCAGTGAAAAATTTATAATTCTGTAAAAGTATAATTAATTTTCAAAAAGGTCATATTTAAGCTCACTTAGAGCTAGTAATTTCTCGAATTTTTTTAATTTTAAATTTTGGCTTATTTTTTAAGCCTTAAATTTTATTAAAATAAACTTTAAATTAATTTTTTTATCGTAAAATTTTGCCTACTTATTTTACTTAATATAATTCATTTCTTTGTGAATTATTACAATCCGAGCTGTTTTTACTTATCTTTGATCAAATAAACTCAAATATTCAGCATTTTCCTTGCCAATAAATGAGTTAAATTCTAGAAAAATAAAACTTTTGGAATTATTTATAAAATTATAGAAACGATTAAAAATTTTCTATTTTTTCTAAATTTAAGTTGAATTTTTGGACATTCAATTTGATTTTTATAAAATGGAAGATCAGTTAAATTAAAGTTTGCTTTTAAAATAGAAAAAAACTTAGTTTGAATGACAAAACCGCGAAAGAAAAGAATTTAAATTTCGCTTTTATTCTAACAGTAGGAGGCTAAGCTTTGCAATAATTAAATTTTTTATAAAAGTCATATAATTATAACCTGTATCTATTTTATTCAAAAAAAAACTATAATACTGAATTAGGAACAAACTTATTTATTTAAGTGCAATATGAAAACTTGGTGCAAAAATAAAAAATTTATTTATGCATTTTTAAATGAAATATTAATTTGTATTATTCTTTTTTTTTGCATTTCGATTTTCATATTTAAAAATAAAAGATAATATCTAATTTATATTTTTCGATTTAATTTTTTTTTTTTTTTAATAAATGTACAAAGTTTTCAAATTGCCTTATTTAACATATTTTTTTTGTAAAACATAACATTAATTTTTTTGATAAATAAAAATCAAAACAAGTTTTAAACAAGTTTGTTTAAGACAAAACAAGTTTTTTAAAATCTTTTTGGATTTGCATAGTTCTAAACAATTTAAAGTAGAAGATAACTTACTTTTTTAACTCAGTTATTTTTTTTTAAATTGTAAATTAGTTTTATTTTTATCAATTATGTGTTAGAAAATGAGGAAAGAGATAAAATGAAACGTAATTAAATACAAAAAATGGTTTAAATTAATCAATTTAGTACCTTTATCAGTATTTTAGTTTTTTATTTACATATTATTGTTATTTTATCGACCCCATTTAATGTGTACATGAATATTTAATTGTATAAATAGTTTAAGATGTTTTCACTTAATTCTTCAGGAATCGATACAATATAAATTATCTAATCGAAAATACTGAATTCAATTAATCTATTTTTTGACGATTTTTGTAAATAATAAAGAAAAGATTACATGGAAATACATTTTTTGTTGAAGAGGTTCATACTTTTTATCTTTATTTTGTTTGTTTCTTAGTTGGCCAGATAGAGGTTCAAAACAAAAGTCTGCGTGCATTTTATATCGATATAAAAAAGTAAAAAAAATTGAATGTACATTTAAATTTAATTAATAGTTACATATTAAAAAATTAAAATAAATAATTTAATTTAAAGAAGAGAATAAAAAATTTTATTTTCTGTTTTTAAAAAAAAAAGATGCATAAGTTTAACTTTGCAATTTTTCCATGAATTTAGCCATGAATTGAAGAAACATCACGTGAATAAAAGCATAGATTGGCCAAACAAACAGATTATTTTGCCCTCTAAATAATCACCTGTACGGTTAAGGTAGAAAAAGAACTTTTAAATTGGGAGTAAAACATATAAAAAGAGATCTCATGTAAACAAAATTTTTATTTTATATAAAAAAGAGAATAAAACATTCAACCTAGTTGAACCTGAACATGTTTTGCAAATTGGGCTATTAATAATATAAATTCTAAATCACTGATATTTAATCACTTCTTTTTCTACGATCTTCTAGTTTCGTTATTTTTTTAATTTATGTTATGTTATATTCTATTTTAAAGTTAGTTTTTAAGCTAAGTTTAAATCTGTCTTCTTTTAAAAACTGAAATAAATAGCAATTTCAGATTTCATTTTTATTTCATCAGGAATTATATTTTTAATGATGTTTAAATGTCGATAAAATTTTCTTAAACTATCCTACTTTTCTAACTTTTTAGTATCAAAATTTTTAGGAATTGGCAATTTTCAAACAAAAAAGAGAATTAAAATTAAATAATTAAGTTTTTTGTTTTAAAATCGGTTCTGTAAATTATATCAGCCGACCAAAAAATTCTTTTATTAACATAATTTTTTTCCAATTGATTCTCCTATTTTTACCGAAGTGACGTTCTCTGGAATAAATTTAAGTATGCTAAAATTAATTGGCAAAGTATTAATAGAGTTTGGTAATATGCTGAATACCTAATTCAATTTATAGAACAAATTTTAGACTTTTAAAAAAATATTGAATTTTTGTTTTAAATTTTTTATTCAAAAATTATAATTACGTAAAAGTTTAAAAAAGTTAGAAAATAAGGACTTATTGACAAAAATTTTCTAAAATAAATTTACCCATTATTTAAATATTTTTAAAAATTGCTAATAAAAATTTTTTGTTTTTTTTTTTTTTAATTTAAAATACCAATTTTTAATAAATCTTGAATTTAAAAATTTGAAAATTTTGAGGTAATAAATTTAGTTATAATTTTTTTATCTAACTAAAAGCATTCAAAGAACCTTGCTTAGAAAAAAATTATCGAGTATAATAAACTTTGATTTAATAAGGGCTAATGAAAAATTAATTTTAAACTTTAATTTTATCTTCTTAAATTTAGTCTTGATTATTTTTAGATATAAAATTTTGATATTAAAAAATATCCTCAGTTAAAATGATTCAAGTTTAAGTTCATTTGTGATTATTAAAAAAAAATTCAGATCGTCAAAAATTCTAAAATTGAACTTTAATTTTCTTTAATTTTTAAAAAAATGTTCGTGTTCTAGTGAATTATGATTCTGGCATATAATTTTCGATTAAAAAATAAACTTGTTGTTATGAATTTAACCTTCATTTAGTTATCTCTTTAAAAAGCATGTTTTTATAACCTTTGGTAGCTGCCATATGTTTTCATTCTGTTTATAAGAGATCAAAATATTAAGATGAGTGCTGTTCATCTAAAAATCAGAACATGCTTTAAAAGTATTTGTTCAAGATGCGTTTAAAAGTTCTTTTGAAAATTTTTTTCATAGATTTGCTCCTCTATTGAATTTTGAATGTGCGTGTTTTTTAGAATTTTAAAAAGTCAAATTTGTTTTCTCTTTTTCTATTCTATACGCAACTTTGTTTATTTCTATCGATCATTAGAAATAAACTAACAATTTTTTTTGAACCATTTTGATTTCACAACTATTTTTTATTTTTTACATCCTATTTTTTTGGATAGATTAATAATTTTATCAAAGTTAGTGTCATGACATGACATGAAACACAACATTTTTCGTAATTTACGGGAAAAAAAATTATTTTCGTAAAAAGTAAAAAAAAAGTTAATTGATTAATTAAATTTGGAAAAATTTTTTTAATTTATTTTTTTAAACAAAAATACAAAAAGTTTTTTTTTCTTTTTTAATTTACTAAATTGAACGTAATCATCAAAATGTACTAGGAAGTTTTGGTAATTTTTTTATCATTATTTACTAATTTTCAGGGTTTACGACTACGTATATAAAAATAGTTTTTTATTTTTTAAATAAGAAGACTTTAAAGTAGATTATTCTTTTCTTTTAGAGTTATTAATACTATTTGATAAAGGAATTTTTGTCCTTTGAATTTTTCAAAATTAAATACGAAATTTAATTCAAAATTTAAGATATGAAAGTATCTAACTAAAATTAAATAAAGCAATAAAAAATTTTAGGGATTTTTTAAGAAAAATAAAATGAAAATTTTCTTGCTTGTGAATAAACGAAGCTAAATACAATAAATAAATTACTCTTTTTTCCATAAAGATTATTAAGATCGAGGTATGAGAATGAGAATATTGTTAATTTAAAATCCATTTCAAGGTATGAAATTTTAAATGCATTCATTGTCTATCTATGTTAAGATAGAAAGATTTGTGATAAGAAAATAATGGTCGGTCAACAAGATACTCACCAAATTCCATTTAAAAATAGGTAAAAATACAACTTCATAATATATTTTAAATCATTAATTGTTAAAATCTTAAGTTTTGTAATTCTGGAAGAAAAAAATATGTACTCAATGTATTTTATGTTTATCTGAATTGTATTGAGCTGAACATTTCATCATTTGTAATGTAGTAAATATAGAAAAAAAGTCGAATTTGAGCTTTTTTCTATTTTTGAACTTAACTCTAATAGCATTTTCAATATTTTTAACCTTAAAATTTTCTTAGATATTGCACAAAAATTATTAAAAAAATAAAAAAATATGAAAATTTAGGAATGTGAAATTATTTTCATTTTGTCATCTAAATCAGAAACTTTAAATAAAAAAAATGATTTAAAAACAAGGAAAACATTAATTGTTTTATTTTATTTTATTTATTTCTTATTTATAATTTCTTAAAACGCCTACTGGCGATGTTTAATTGATGAAAAGATTAAAAAAAAAAAAAAAATTAGTTAAAAATTTCGTTAATTGTTTTATTAAAGTATTCAAAAATAATAAAAAATTTTTCATAACAGATTTTAATTTCAATTTATAAACCATTATCTTCATTTTACTCAAAAAAAAAATATAAATAAAAGATTCTTTTTTTTATCTAACCTAATAATAAGCATAATTATTACATGAATTTTTTTTGATAAAAATTTCAATAATTTTAGTTAATTGGCCTTATTGGTTTCGATCATGTATAATTTCGTTAAAAAACTGTTTTTTAGAAAATTGATAAAATCATGCAATAGTCATAGAAATTTAAATAGAATTGTTTTCCATAAAATTATTCTCACAGAATTGTTTTTTAATTGATAAGATGTGTTCATTTTTAAAAGAAAAATTTAATGGATTATCTTTAAAATAAGGAATTTGATTACATTAAATAAAAAAAAATGTTTTTAGAACGAATTTTGGATTTTTTTAGTGATTTATAATCAATACCTAAAACTAATTCATCGCAATCAACAATTTTTATTTTTTTTTTTATTTTTTTAAAGGTCAATAAAATTTTTAATTTTTTTCTCCGTAAATTATCACAAATTTTTGTACAATTAAAAATTATTCTATTAAATGTTTATTCTATTATTTCATTATTCTTTGAATTGAATTGAACCTTCATCACCTGATTTTATGAGAATTTTTCCTTTGATTTTTGCCAGTGCCATCAATCAGAATGGAAACTTAAAGAACCCACAAAATATTTAATTATTCAAATTTCGATTTTTTAGATGACAAGTAGACCGAGTCAGTCAGAAAATTTTTTGAAAAAACTTTCCAATCACACAAACGAAGACAAAACAAAGTTTTTTCAAATTTTAAAATCAATATTTGCGGTATTTGACCCGGACTGTACCGGCTCAATAGACATAAATGAGCTAGACGTCCTGGGCGTCGACAACAACGAAATCTTCAACGAAGTTCTAAATTATGTCCGATCCTACAAAGTCCTAAAGCCAGTCAACCACAATTTAGGTTCTCGCAAATTTTTAGTAAAATTTGAAGAGTTGGTCAAGGCTTCGGAAGTTGTTCTGGACCAACGCAAACAAAACAGCTCAAATGGTCACACTTTGTCCCAAGCTTTTGAGCCACACGGTCAAAATTCTTCACTAAACACACTTGATCTGATCAGTTTGATTGACAAAGAAAACTATCTTCTGCGTCAAGGACTCGACTCCATCGATTCCTTGAAGCAATGGTACACAACTCAACTGATTGAAAATAAAATAAAGCAAAATAATCTAAATAAACTCAAGTATCAGAATTTGTTTAGCATTGACAAATTGTTGATTGATTTGAAGCAGCTGAATGATTTTAATTTGGCTTTGAGTGATTTTTTGGTCAAGAAAAAAATAGAAAGCTCAAGTGGTGACAGTTTTTCGGAACCACCTAATTACGAGGATTACATGCAACAATTTGGAATACATGGCTTAAAGCGGGACATTGATCTAGACAATTATTTGAAAGAAAAACAAGAGCGGATTGACTCGCTACAAAAAGAAAAGTCGAGTTTAATCCGAAAGTTGTTTGAAATTAAGTCAGAATCTGAAAATATCAATAAGAACATGCTGAAGTTGAACCATGTAGAGAATGCGAGCGAACAACATAGTACCAGTTTGTCTCATAGAGAAAAAGAAATACCAATAATTATTGATAAGAGTTTTAATCAAAAGCATGTTTTTAAACCTGAAAATTTTACTCTAAAATTTGACAAAAAAAAATTCGCTAGACCCGAATATCTATAAATATTTAAGATTAAAATCAAAATTTGTAAATTTTATTCAATTATTAAATTTTAAAGTAAATAAACTATTTTAATTATAAAATTTTGATTTTTTTTTCCGTCCTTTGGAAAAGTGGCATTCAGTTAGTCTCCAAACCCAGTCAAGCTGAAAATGATAACTTCATGGATGCTTCATCTATGAAATTTGATAAATGATTTTAATTTTTTTTTTCTAAAAATTATTTTCAAAAAAAAACGTAAATTTACTACTAAAAATTTTACGACTGTAATTATCACTTTTTCGAAAATTTAATTACAGTAAACTCGTATTCACGACTCTAAGAGTAAAGCCCAAATCCAGCCTTTTTTCTTTTAGAGTTAATTACATTGTTTCTATGCTATAGGAATTAAAATTTAATTTGCTATAAAATACCCTGAATATAGGATATTTTCTAAAAATAAAGCTCAAATTTAACTTTTATTCTAACAAAAAAATTGTCTTTGCTCTCAAAAAAAAAATTAAAAATTAAAAAAATTGTAGAGCTAATTAAAAATAGAAAAAAAGTCAAATTTGAGCTTTTTTCTATTTTTGAACTTATTTTTGAATTTTCAATATTTTTAACCATAAAATTTTTCTATTATACAGTGGTGATTTGATAACAGTATTTTACGAAAAATTACGCAAAATACCGTAAATTAACCAAATTTTACCACATTTTACGTAAATTAACGTAAAATCCGAAAAGTGAAAAAGAAGTATTTTACGAAAAATTAAGTAAATTTTCAGGATTTTGAGATGATTTTGGTAAAATTAAAAACGACCAATTCAAAATTCAAAATTTTTTCAAAAAATGTCTTTTTTTTCCGAAAATCAAAAATTTAGGACAGCTTTTTTTATAACAATTTAAAAATATCTATTTTTTTGACCAATTTATGAAAAAAAAACTGTCCTAAATTTTATACAAATTAATATTTTAATTAACAATAAAATATTAATTTGTATTTAATTTAAATTTGTATAAAAAACTAGCCTGTAGATTAACCTTGAAACTTCCATTCTTTTAGTCTCCAATTCAATTCTTTAAATTTAAATTAGAATTAAAAATATCATTATATTCAAAATTTTTCATTAATCTCATGACTTAAAAAAAAATTAGTTAAAGTAATTATAAACAATTTTCTTCTGATGAATATAAAAACTTTTTCATATCAAAAAGTATAACATAAAGTTATTCTTGATTCATCACAAAAAGCTAGGTTGAGGTAATGCAAAACTCTCATGGTATTTGTTTATTTAGATTCGATGTAAAAATGAACCCCATTAATTTTATGTTTGTTTATTCTTTAAAGTCAATAATCAATAATAAATAAGTCAGGTTTACTAGCCTCACTTTTTTTAGTCCCAAAAGTTCACTTTAACCTTGGGTGATTTATTAAATTTTAAATGAGAAAAAAACTTGATGGTTATTCTCCCATTATATTCGGTCATACGAAAAAAAAATTAATTTTCTGAGCTTTTCTAATTTTTAGTTCAATATTGTTAAAATGTTGAGCTTTAAATTGCAAATCTTTCTAAGTTATTAAAAATTTTATTTGGTTTAAGAATTTTTTTTTAATCAGCCGTATTGAAAGATGACTAGTTCTTATCAAAGATTTTAAATTAAATAATATCAGAAAAAATAATCATATTTATTGAATTTTTTTAACTTAATGCTTAATTTTACATACAAAATAATGTTGTTTAGGTGCAGCATTAATACTTAAATTTTGAGATCTTTCTTCGTTTCTCAATGCGTCTGTAAAAAACGCGTCTCAATGCGTCTGTAAATTTGAACGCGTCTGGACGCGTTTTTATGCAGCGTTCGAGGACGAACGCGTCAAAACGCGACCGGACGCGTCTAAATTCTAATGCTTGAAAAAACGTTTATTTAAACGAAAAACAAAATCTTAAGTCAAGTTAGTTTTAGTTCCTAAAAAATAAAAAATCTCATAATTTTAATTTTAAATATCAAATAAACATTAACGTAAAATTTAATATATATATTTATTCCGAATGAGCATTAGCTATGTATGGATTAAAAAATAAATAAATTAACTAAATATTTAATAAAATTATTATTTTTAACTTTTTTTATTATTTTTTACAGGTAAATTTTTCACGACAATTTTTTCTTAATAAGATCTGTAATTAATTATTGTGTTATTTGTTTTATTTGTGCCGACCTAAAGCACCTTCAGATTAAAAAGTAAAAATTCAAGAAAAAATAAGATGAAATTCAAATGAGCTAAAAAATAATTTAAAAGAAAATTAAATTAGACAAATTGTAGGTAATGACAAATGTTTAAGTATTGAACAGTTCTGGAAAGAAATAAAAAGTAAGATAGCAATTACACAATGGAGTTGGGTATTTGACATATCTTGATTCAAAATCAGCTTTATATATTTATCAACCAGGTTGACAACCAATGGAACAGAATGACGCAGTCCTCATGCTACATATCTTTGCTCAATTCAAAAAGTCAATTCGAGGCAGTTAAAAGTTTATTAAAGGTCTCATAATGTAAAATATTGGAAGGATTATCATATTTTAGTTTATGTATAAAACGGACTGCTAAATTTTGTAAGACTTGGTAGTATATTTATTTTTTTTTTACTTTCATCACCCAAGTGGTGTTTTTTTGAAATAAATAAATAAAAAAAATAAAAATATTTAGTAAAGACTATTATATTAGTAAAGACTATTATATTAGACTAGTATATTTCGTTTAAGTATTTGTTTATCTTATTTTCTAGATTTCCTTTTTTCTTAAAAATGTAGAATATGACCAAGTCGTCAGCAAAAAGAAGAGAGTATTCGCAATTTGCTTTATTTCTTTTAGGTATATCATTGATAAAAATACTAAAAAGTAATGGACTAATTACTGAGCCTTGAGAAACAACTGCAGTTATGTGGTATTCATCACTTATATGACCATTTAAATTTACTTTAAATGATCTTATGTCTAATAATGAATTAATTCAATGTATTAGGTAAGGAGGAAGGTTCATTTTTATTAGTTTATAAATAAGACCATCATGCCAAATCCTATCAGACACTTTGGAGATGTCTAAAAATAGGGACCAACTTTTTTCTTTTTATTAAATGATTCTACAATTTTTTGAATAAGGAAGAAAAGATTATCAGCGGTGCGTCATTTTTTTCTAAAACCTTGAAGTTTAGGATCAAAAAAATCAGATCAAAAAGTAATTTCTTTATAACTTTTGAATGGTATTTGATTAAATCTCTCTGTAAAATGCTAAATAATGCAAAAAACATGCTGAATATTAGAATAGGCTCTGCAAAAACTCTGCAATTAAATTGCGCAGTTGAATTAAATACTTTTTAATGACATGCATTTTCCTGCAAAATTGCAGAGTTTTTGCAGAGCCTATTCTAATATTCAGCATGTTTTTTGCATTATTTAGCATTTTGCAGAGAGATTTAATCAAATACCATTCAAAAGTTATAAAGAAATTACTTTTTGACCTGATTTTTTTGATCCTAAACTTCAAGATGCCGAGAAATTTAACTTCTTTCTGATTATCAAGTTTATATCCATGAAATTATTTTAATTTTTTTTTTTTTTTTTTTTTCTGTACCGATCTAAAGCTCCTTCAGAATAAGTTAAAAAGTAAAATAAAAAAAAATAAAATAAAAATGAAATAAAATAAAAATAAAATTAAAGTTAATAAAAAGAGATAAAAAAAGAATCAAAATAAAGTAAATAAGCTAAAAAAATGAAAGTTGAAAAGACATAATTTGGAAAAGATTGTTACATCTGGCACATGTTTGAAAATTAGGGTCTACCTTTTCAACACAAAAAATAACCATTCAACACAATTTCAAAACGCTCAGCACAAAATGATTTCTTTTCAACACAAAAATTAAAAATAAAATAAATGCATTCAACACAAAAATTAATGGCTTGATGAGAAAATTTAAAAAAAATTTATTGAAACTGTTATTAAGTTGAGCTTAACAGTAAGAAATGTTCTTGCAAGTTTTTCACTAAATTAGAATATTGTGCACATTTATTGGCATTAAAAGAATTTTTTAAAAAAAAGGACCAATTTGTCAATAAACCTAAAAGAGGTAGAGCAAAAAATGCGGGAAAATGGTTTTTTAGAGACCAATTTTTTTAATTTCTTTTCTTAAAGCTTCGAAATATACTTTATTTGTTTATTTACCTAACTTCCACTTATAAATATCATTAAATAAAATTTAAAATTAAAAAAAAATTAATTTTTTTATAAATATTTTTGTGTTGAAAAAAAATTTCCTTTAAGAATTATTTTCAAACACAATTTTTTTGTGTTAAATGTTTTTTTTTTTTAAATATAATTTTTTGTGCTGAGAAGAAATCGAATTGTGTTGAATGTTTTTTTCATTGTGCTAATCAGAAATTGATTGTGCTGAAATAATATTCCCATAGTTCAAGTTTCAGGAAAATAAGAAAAATAGTAAGGTAACAATTACACAATGGATTTGGGTATTCAATATGTCTTGATTCGAAACCTTCTTTGTATTCCTTCACCAGTCTTTCAACCAATGGAATAGAATTACTCAGTCCTGTCTCAACATCACTCAATTCAAAAAGCCGATTCGAGAGTTTTAGTAATTTTAGTTTATTAAAAGCCTCATGATGCACGATGTTGGAGGGAGTATCATATTTTAACTTAAGAATAGATCTGACTGCTGTATTCTGAATTGCTTGTAGTTTTTTGATATTATTTTCTGAAAATGAATTTAAGCAAGGAAAAGAATAGTCTAAGATTGATTCGACTAAAGATTTATATAAATTTCCAAGTGTTTTTTGATTGAGACCCCATTTTTTGTTTGACAATATCTTAATAATATTTAGTCTTTTATTGAAGCGTTCTTTAATTTCGTCTACCAGTATATTAAAGTTTAACTTATTAGAATACAGTTAAATTTATGTCATATTTTTGACAGATGTTAAAAAAGCAAAAGTAACATTAGTGCAATTAACAGCTCGCAAAATCAATATTATAATTTTTTTTTCTAATTAGGTGACAAAATTATTTTAAAATAATACCAAAAAAAATTTATTCTGTTAAAACAATAATATCTCTAAATACAACTTTTAATCGGATAAAACTGACTTAATTACTTCCATTATTAAAATAAATTTTATTCACACTTGAAAAAACATGACTTTCTCATTCTCAACTAATAATAGCCAAGCTTGATGATGAGTCAATCGAATATTCGAACCAAATATTTACCATTTTTT
Source organism: Brachionus plicatilis (assembly GCA_010279815.1). Classification (NCBI taxonomy): domain Eukaryota; kingdom Metazoa; phylum Rotifera; class Eurotatoria; order Ploima; family Brachionidae; genus Brachionus; species Brachionus plicatilis. The sequence goes on from QEOQ01000251.1 coordinate 349,856, forward strand.
ATTTGTTCCTTGAATTTCAGTTAAATATTTCTTAAACTATTTTGTACACATTTGACAATCTCTTGTTCAAATAATAAACAGAATAGAATAGCGGTCGTGCAAAGAGCAATTAAGTCAATTGAAAACAACAAAAAGCTGTTAATTTAGCCTCTATTTTACTAAGCTCTTTTTTGTCTTCACGAATACCACCATTCATTGATTGGTTGCTTGTCTTAATCAAGCCGCTCTTCCACTCCACAATACCATCATATTTAAAAGAAACATTTTTTTTTCCACCAAAATTTACAATTATTAATAAAATGATATTCCTTCTATTTCTTATTTCCTATGCCCACTGTCTTGAAATTGAGCTCAGTTCAAATTCGAGCCAGCTAGTTTCACGTGGACAGGCCATCGATCTCATTTGTCCACTAAGCCACAACCAGTCGTCATTTCTGCTCTCATGGTACAAAGATGGAAACAAACTTTCAGCCGCCTTGACCAACAACCGATTCAAAATGCATTCAGCCAAATTAACCATCAGTCATTTTTTAAAAATTGACAAAGGCTCATACAACTGTGAGCTTATCACCGGTCAAGGTCAAATTATACTCAGCTCATTTGTTCATCTAACCAGCAATAGTGAGTCTAACCAAAGCTCCTATGAACAAGTCACGAGATCAATAGACGGCCACAAACCTCAATTTGTCCATTCATACTATGCCACAAGCCAGAACCAATACTTGGATGCATCAATTGAATTTGATTGTTTGGCCGGTGGTCTGCCCAAGCCAAGTGTACTATGGTACAAAAATGGTCGTGTGCTCAGTGAAGAAGAGTATGGAATAGTTAGAAATTTGATGGTGTTCAAATTAAATAAGCTATTGACCAGTGACAGTGGTGAATACAGGTGTCAAGTGTTTAACCAGTTCGGCGAGATAAATAGACATTTTAAGGTAGATGTAATAAAGCGGCAAAAGGTAAAGGTTGGTCACAACAGAACAGTTAAATTGGAATGTTCTGATCATATATCCAATTGGTTTGTAAAATATAAAAATAAAGAGTATTTAAGAGAGGAAAAGATTGTTGTGGGTGAAGATGTATTTTATTTATTTTCCTCTGATTTGTTAGATCAAAAAAGTTTGATGTTAAGACAAGTGAATTGGTTCACTAATGGTCTTTATGTTTGTTATGGTGAAAGTAAGGTGAAGTCGGGGGTTTATGATTTGGAAGTGGAAGGATTTGTTGCGAGTGGCTTGGAGCAAAAAGGTTTAGGCGAAAAAAATGATAAATTGTTATCAATTGATTATCCGCTACCGGTAATAATCATAATTGTGCTATCACTAGCCTCTTTTGTTCTAATTACACTCTTGGCTTTGTATTATTTAGTGAAATTAAGAAAAGGTTCAAATAGAGAAGAATGTTGTGAAGATGTGAAGCGGTCTTTTGATAATCATCAGTTGTCTCATGGTCAAGTTGATTATTTTAAGACTAGAAGATCTTTGATTGTTCCTTGTTCCTCAAATGTTCCACTTCATGTGTATCCACTGCCCATATTTCGCTCTCAAATGATCAGGCCTACACAGTCGACCCCTCAGTATTATCACTCTATTCGACAACAAGACCTGCCGAGCAATATTTCATCGAATTCAGTCCGACAAAAATGGAGTCATTGTGGTGATTATCAGTCGGCAAGGATCGATTCGTCATCGGTAACACGATCTAGTTCCTATAGATCTTGCAGTAAATTTTAATTAGTAAAAATTATTCCGGACCATTTTTTATTATTTTTTGTAATTAACTCTAAAATAACAATACAAGTACTTTTTAACTAACTAGTAGTAGTAATACATATGTTTTTATAATATATAAATATTATTTTTTTTTAAATAAAAAATTTACTTCTAAATTAATAATTGTAATTTTAATTGACACATAATGTTTTTATATAATTTTCATTCATGGGCAATTTGAAAAATTATTCAAATTTGAAAAATGTTTTTTCAACTTTGGGTCAATTTGTATTTAACAATTTTCTCAATTATTTCAATTATTCAACTTTTCCAAATGTACAACTTTCTTCAACTTTTTCAATTTATATCAATAAAAAAACTCCTTCAATTATTTCAATTATTCATTATTCCAAATGTACAACTTTCTTCAGCTTTTCCAATTTTTATCAATATAAAAACGCTTTCAATTATTTCAATTATACAAATATTACAGTTATTCAACTTTCTTCAACTTTTTCAATTCTTTTCACTATGAATTTTTACTTTAAAAGAATAAATTTTAAAACTTGCAATTTAATAATTTGCAAGTTAAAGAAATCTAATTTTAAAATTAACCATATATAGTAAGATGGCCTAACCGGGTGACCTATTTTTTCTATTTTTTGTCTATCGACTTAGTTTTGTTTGAAAACTCCAAATTCATTAACCGAATTAGACCGAATATTCCGAATCACCCCCTTAGCAAAAGGGGTTAATGAGGTTAGAGTCAACTCAGAATGGACTTAATAAAAAATACTTTAATTTAATTCTTGTTTTGTATTGATAGCTTAGGCAGAGGGCTTTCAATATCATGCTTATCTGAGCTATTTGGTATATTAGTTTCTTGTGAAAATTTAATTTAGTGAATTAACCCATTTAGGCAAATAGGTAATTTGGTAATTTTTCGGACCTTTTACAAAAAAATAAATTTTCACCACATTGATGAGGTCCTATAAAAAAAGTAATGTTATTTTCCGAATTCTCGATATCTTTTCTACCTATAATGCCGCTTTTAAAATTATTTATTTTGCCGTAAAATTACATCAAAAAAAAATCACCCCATTCACACATTAAATAATTACCCCATCTTACTATATCTTACTATATCAATTTAGGGTTTTTTTTTAAAATAAGATTTATTTTAAAAAAATTTTAGATAAAATCAAAGGGGTCCGGGGCGAAGCCCCGGTTTAGGGATTTCGGTTCAGCAAAAAGAAAAAGGAATTTTTCTTAATTAATGCTTAATTAATTTATAATAATTAATTGTTTAGTGATTGATTTTTTTAAAAGGTATAAACACTCAGTAAAGTTTTCTCATTTTTTAGTATTTTCAATCCAAAAAAACGCGAAAATTGGATAAGGATTAAAAAATTTCAATATTAATAAAAATTGAAAAAGTTGAATAACTGTAATAGTTGAATAATTGAAATAATTGAAGGAGTTTTATGGATAAGAATTGAAAAAGTTGAAGAAAGTTGGAGAAAGTTGAATAACCTTAATAGTTGAATAATTGAAATAATTGAAGGGGTTTTTATATTGATAAAAATTGAAAAAGTTAAAGAAAGTTGAAGAAAGTTGAGAAACTTTAATAGTTGAATAATTGAAATAGTTGAAGGAGTTTTATGGATAAGAATTGAAAAAGTTGAAGAAAGTTGACGAAAGAAATACAATTATTTGAATAATTGAAAAGTTGAATAATAACAGTAAATTGCCCATTAGTCATAATTTTGTAAGTTCCCAAAAAATTTAATAAAAAATGAACAAAACATAATTAAAATAAACAAAATATATGTTTTCAGAAACACCTAAAATTTTTTTGTTAACACTTACCAAAAATCTAATTAATTAATTAAAAATAATAATTTATTTGAAATCATTTTTTTTTGTGCAGCGGTTCTTTTCTTTTTCATTAAAGCGTTTTATTTATTAGCAGTTTCAGTATTTTCTGAGAATTTCGCTTTTTTTTTTGAAGAGATTTCTTACCCAGTTGATTCATACAGTGGTGATTTGAAAACAGTATTTTACAAAAAATTACGTAAAATAATCAATTGAAGATCTTACGTAAAAAGATTTTTGCTCCAAAACAATCATTAAAAACTGAAAAGTATTTTTTATATATATTGTAAATCAGATTTTTTTTATTTTTTATTTTCTTTGTGAAATTGTAATTTGTGTTGCATTCGCAACCAGTCTTTATTTCTAACTGTTGCAAAAGTAAACTGCAACACTCAGCAAGTTTAAGTTCATTTTTCTAAACTTAGTTTTTATATTTAAACAACACACTACACAACGATGGATCACTTCTTTTTCTTTTTCAATTTTATAATTTGTTTCTCTTTAATTTCTTACATAACTTATAGTGAAGTCCTCTTTATAATTTTGTTTACTCCGTATGCTATTTCTATGTTATTTATAATTACTTATTTGTCCTTCTTTTTCTTTATGTTCCTTTTCATCCTATACACAACGAGATCCGGCCTTTAATAAGATTAACCATTTACTTTTTCCTTTTGTTCTTGTTATTTTTGTTATTATTTGTTATTTGAAATAAAAGTTAATTAAAAAACTTAGTTATTTTCTCTAATTAGAACTCAGCTTAGTATATCCTAGAACCCTTAAAATCAACATAAATTAAACTCAACCAGGAAAGTTCTAATCTCTCGGACACAACATTTGTATTTTTGTGTTTCCTAAAAATAAAATTTTCCGCAAAATAAAATTTAAATACTAAAATGCGGAATTCCGCGTTTGCATCAAAAATTGATCATTAACTTCAACTTGCCATAAAAATCCGCTTCAAAATTAAAATCAGCTAATTTATTTGATTAAACTACTGTGGTTTTTAAAAAAAAATTACTTTTCTAGAAGAATCTTTGCGTTTGACAAAATCTTCAAATCGTAATTAAAAATTTTTGAGATTATTAATCAACCAAGTTTAAAATATCGATTGAACATGTAAATAAGTAAATAAAAAAATAAATCATAATTTTTTTTATAAAAGCACACTTTCTTTGTTAAATTTTAGCTTCCTGAACTAATTAAATAAATCAGCTAGGTATTTGAATAATTAAAAAGTTTCAATCTAAACAAAAAGTTACATTCAAAATTATGAAATTAAAAATAAAAAAAATATAATTTAATGTGGGAAGCTAAGTTTTTATTTGATCAAATCTTTTTATTCAATATGACTTTAAAAAACTTACTCAATTAATTAAATTCAAGAATATATTTTAAAAACATTTCTAAATTATTTACTGAACTAGAAAACTAAAATATAACAAAGAGATTCTTTATAAAAAAAAAACGAAATTCTAATTTCTATTATATTTTAATTCTAATTTACTTAGTTACCTGCTCAGTCGATTAATTTAACTTTTTTGAGCATAGTTTTAAAAAATTAAATTTTATGCTTAAAAATTCTACTTGAAAAAGAATGAACAATCTTCCAGTAACACAAGAACCGGATTCGGCAAAAGAATGGATGAATCGGCCCATGGCGATACCTGGCTGTCCTCCTGGTTTGGAATACTTGACTCAACTTGATAAAATTAAAGTCAAGCAGTTGGTTAGCTTAGTTGAAGCGTTCACTGGATTCGAAAGGAACAATAAATATGCTCTTCGAAATGCCAATAATGAACAATTTTTCTATGCTTTTGAAGGTAATTTTATCTTATTTATTTTTATTTTTTGATAATTTTTTTGCGAATAGAAACCGAAACTTGTATGAGAATTTGCTGTGGAAATCAGCGTGGATTCAAGTTCCATGTTGTGGACAATCTTAAACGAGTACATGATTTAAACTTTCTTAAATTCTGATAAAATATGCTTTAATTAGGAAGTAATGATGATAACTAGAGAATTCAAGTGCTGTGCAGGATGTTGTTGGTGTGCAGGCTGTTGCATGTGCTGTGCTTTTGAAGTACGAGTTGAGGCACCACCAGGAAATTTGATAGGCACTATTAAACAAAAGTGATAAATAAAAATTGAATTGATAGATTAAAATTTTATTTATTGAATTTTAAAAAGGGGTTCATTTTGGAAAGACAGCTATGATATTCTTGACGAAACAGAAAATGTTATTTTAAAGATAGAAGGTCCATGCTGTATTTGGGATGGTGCTTGTTGTCCATGTGATAATGAATTTAAATTATTAACAGCCGATGGATTGACTCAAATTGGAAGTCTCACTAAAGAATATGCAGGCTTTGTAAAAGAGTTATTTACTGTTGCAGACCAATTCTCAATTTCATGTAAGCTCACTTTTTCTAAAGTATCTAGTCATGCCTTGCTGAAATTTGGTACACTTTAATAGAACAAAATTTTAAAAATTCTTAAAAGTTTTTTTAGTGAATAATGGCATTAGGAATTTTCATGCAAACTTTGCAAAAATTACAAAATTTAAATGGCGAGTTTTTTTTTTATTTAACTTTTTTGAAATTTTGAAATTACGTTGTTTAATTTAAACTCAATACTTAAGCATGTTAAAATTTGAAATATAATTACGCAATTATTTCTAAAAATGTAAATTGAAAAAAAAACTTGCAAAATTCTTTTTCATTAATTTAAATTGAAAAAATTGAGCTTTTTAAAGTTTAATGATGAAATATCATGAAAGAAAATATGTTTCACAAAATTCAACAAAAAAATTAATTTTAATTTTTTTTGCAATTTGCAAATTTTTTTTATTTAAATGCTAAAATTCTGTCATCTCTTCTTAAATAATTTCGAATTTGGTGGTATCAATTGTAAAAAAACACAACTTACATGTTTAGAATGATTCATTTATAAAGTAAGCTAAGCAAAAAAATTAAATTTAAATTAACATTCAATTTAATTAAAAACAATCAATTTATTGCCAAATAATTCTTTAAATTTTTTCTTCAAACTGTACTGTTAAATGAAACATTTTTTGTTTCGCCTTTTAAAACTGACAAAAAAATCTGTAGTAATAAAACCATTCTTTCATTAGGAATTTAAATTTTGTATTAGAATTTTTGTATGAAAATTCACAAAGCCGTGAACGTTCAATTCATATTTTTTTTTGTTCGTAGAATAATTATTTCATCGAATTTTTCTAAAGGGAAAAAATATAGAAAAATAATTCATTAAAATTTGTCATTTTTTTCAGATTAATAATCTGTCCTAATTTTTCATAGACAATTAATTGAAAAAATATTCAACATTTTCCTTTAATCTACAAAAAAAGAAAATTATAATTGAAAAAATAATATTTCAAGAGTTAAAAAACGTAGATACATTTAAAATTTGTTCTAAAAAAAAATTTCAATTTTGTTTAATCCAAATATTTTTCTATTAAAGTTGGAAACATACTTTCTACGAAAAAAAATTCTATACTGATTTTTCTAATTGACATTTTTCTACCAAAATTTATTCTATGAGTTTTGTTTGATTTTATTAATTTTCAATGAATTGATACATCCCCCTTTTTTCCAAAACTCAAAAACAAATTCTGTATATGCGAAATGGTGCAAAATTCAAAGTTGCATTATTAAAAAAAATTCATTCACAGAATTAGCTAAAAATATCTAGAAAAAGGTAACAAGCTTAAAAGCACCTAGTTCTGCTCTGTTTTGTTGTTTTGTATCAGATTTCACAGAGCCCTGTTCTCTAGAGATTAAAATTTTTTAAATTTAGTTCCAGTGGATTTGTCGGTAAAAGCAAAAGGTAAATATGAAAGTTATAAATATTTGTTTATTAAATTTATTCAAAAGGAACTTTGATTGGCGCTTTGCTTTTAATTGTAAGTTTATGGCCGTGCATTTTTTAAGATTTTAAAATTTTAAAAAATTTTAAATAATTTTAAGGATTTCATGTTTTTTGAGGGAGAAGAAAACAATGGCAATTAAACATATTTTTTAATATATTTATATATTTTATGTGAACATATGACAATTAGAAAAAGAAAACTGAATATTTTAATTAATAAATAAATTAAAAAATTTAAATCTTAAAATTCTTAAAAATAGTTAATGCAAAATATTGAAAGTATTTTTTTCTTTTAGGAGACTATTTAAATAATAAGTTTTTTTTGAATATTTTATTCTAGCAAAGTTACTTTATAAAACTGATGAATTTATTTTTAAACTAAGAATATTTAAGAGCTTTATGTGCCCGAATTTTTTTATAATCGAAAATTTATAAATCAAATTAAGGAAATAAATAGAAAATAAAAAAATGCACAAGATTAATTAAGTTTTAAATTTTTATATAATCGTTTTGATCTTAAAATTTCATTGGAAATTTGTCGGAAAAAGGA
>QEOQ01000251.1:358706-371515 GCA_010279815.1 Brachionus plicatilis
GAATAAGTTTGTAAGAGTTAAAATACCTTGAATAAGAAATAAATATATTGAAACATGATGAGGTTTGTGACAAGTGTTTACAAAATTAAAACTTTAAGAAAGCAAGACAAAAGACAGAAAAAATAATTAAAAGTAAAATCAAATAAAAAGAAAACTGAAAGTTCTGAAACCAAAACTAATAAAGATAATTTTCTTTTTAAGTTAGGAATATTCCGATTAAAAGAAGTTCTTTTAATCAATCATTTTCTTGCAATCTAAATTGTTAATACAGAAGACCTAATTTTACATGATGTCGGAAATTTAAATTTTTTTTTTAAAAAATGATAAATTAGAAGACCCGAAAAATTCAAATAATCTGAAAAATAAGAACAATCTTCTTTTCCTAAAAATAACCTTTTGGGTATAAATTTAAAACATGATCTGATACTGTCGATAAAAAAATTTATTACAAAATCGAATTGCTAAATCTTAAAAAACTAGCTCATTTTCACCAAGAAATAATTTAATTTAATTTCAGTGCTTAAAAATTTAATTTTATTGGTCAATATATTAAAATATTTTTTGACAATTTAGAAAATTTTATTTCAAATAGAAAATTTGAATTAGCTGAAAAAGTTTTCAGAACGAGTTTTAGACCAAATCAAAAAATTTTTTTCAATTTAAATTTTTTTTTTGTTGTTTGCTCTAAAATTATAGGTGGCATAAATTTACCGAACTTTTGGTAAAACCATTCTGACAAATCGGGACTGAAGTTTTTAATACTTTTACTTTTTTTTTGTGTGCACCAAACAAGTGAAGATCCAATTTTTATTAATAATCAAAAAAATAAATTATGAAATATTCAAGTGTTGACGAATTAAAGTCTAATTATTTATCACATGTTTCCAAACTCGGAAAACATTAGCCTAGACTTTTTTTTTATCAATAAGCTCTTGACTTATCTATTTTTAAATGATAAAATTTATTGAAATTAATTAAAATTAAGTACTCAAAGCAAAATAAAAAAGCAAGATATCATGAAATAAGCTCAACTAAGTAATTCACACTTATCACATTTGTTTGATATAAAAGAATAAAAATTTTTTGAAAATTTTTAAATATAATTGAGAAGATTAAAAATCTAAAAAAGATGTATTTTAAAATTATCATTATTGGCTTGATATTTCAATTGGCCAATGCCACTCTGCAAAGTAACTTGGGACATTGCTGATTTGATTTTTAATTTTTTCTAAATTTTCCTTTTAGGTCGAGCCAGACAAAATTTTAATTGTGATGACAAAATAAATCAACAAATTGCCAAAGAGTTCGAGGCGTCACAAATTTACCTCTCTTTGGCCAACTATTTTGGACACGACAGAGTTGCTTTGGAAGGGTTTGCCAAGATGTTCAAACACAGCTGGAAAGAAGAATTGGAACATGCTCAAAAAATGATCGAGTACGGTTTGTTGAGAGGGGCCAAAGTAGACACCCCATCTGTGCCCAAGCCAGTCGATTCTAAATGGCTTGAAATGAATACCTGTCAAATAGTTGACTATGTGCTAAATTTGGAAAAAAGTGTCAATGATCATTTGTTGCAAGTTCACCGATGTGGTGAATCAGACCCTCAAGTAAAATAATTTAAGCAATAATTGAAAAAAAGAATTAAATTTTTTTTAAAGCTACAAGATTTCATCGAGGGCGAATACTTGAAGGAACAAGTTGATGCCAACAAAGAATTGTCTGATCTGTTGTCAAGGCTCGAAAGAACAACCATGCATCTGAAATCAGACGGTACCAAGACTTTCCTTTGTGATGGCTTGGGCCTTCACATTATTGATCAAGAATTATCGAAAAAATTCGCCTAGTTTGTTTATTTTTTTTAATAAATAATTTTAGATTTTGCTAAAATAAACATTTTTAGTTTCTTATTTTTTGGGGGTTATTCACCCATTTTTAAAAAAACTTTATCTTAAAATTTTTCATTATTTAAAACAGATACACATGCATTCCTCAAAAACTTTAGACTTGGGCCCTGTGTCTTGGGCCTCAATTGAGATAATATTTTTTTTATAAATTCAGCTATGTGGTAGATTAAGTAAATATGAAGAGGTTCTGCTAAAACACAAAGCCCTTTGTTTTGAAAATTTATTGATTCCTATTTATTTTACTTAACAAAAAATACCAAGCAATTATTATTTATTTGTTTTCTTACCGAGCTAGAGCTCCTTCAGAATAAGTTAAAAAAAATAATAAAAAAAAATAAAATAAAAATAAAATAAAATAAAAATAAAATTAAAGTTAATAAAATGAGATAAAAAAAAAGAATCGAAATAAAGTAAATAAGCTAAAAAAATGAAAGTTGAAAAGACATAAATAGGAATAGATTGTTACATGTTGCACATGTTTAAATAGTTCAAGTTTCAGGAAAAAAAGAAGAAATAGTAAGGTAGCAATTACACAATGGAGTTGGGTTTTCAATATATCTTGATTCGAAACCTTCTTTGTATTCCTTCACCAGTCTTACAACCAATGGAATAGAATGACTCAGTCTTGTTCCAACATATCTCTCACTCAATTCAAAAAGCCGATTCGAGACTGTTAGTAATTTTAGTTTATTAAAAGCCTCATGATGCACGATGTTGGAGGGAGTATCATATTTTAACTTAAGAATAGATCTGACTAAAGATTTATATAAATTTCCTAGTGTGTTTTGATTGAGACCCCATTTTTTGTTTGACAATATCTTAATAATATTTAGTCTTTTATTGAAGCGTTCTTTAATTTCGTCTACCAGTATATTAAAATTTAACTTAGAATCAAATTTAATACCAAGAAATTTGATTTCTTTTTGGCTCACTATTCTGTTTCCATAAATTTTTAAGTTTAGATTATCACTCTCTTTTTTGTACCTGGAAAAGACTACTGAACACGACTTTTCAACTGATATCTTCATTTTCCATTTAATAAGCCATTGTTCTAGTTCGTTGAGGTATTTATTAATCTTATTTTCTAGGTTCCCCTTTTTGTTATAAATGAAGAATGCTACTAGATCATCTGCGAAAAGCAGAGAGTATTCATTATTTGTTTTGTTTCTTTTAGGGATGTCATTAATATATATACTAAATAAAAGAGGACTAATTACTGAGCCTTGAGAAACACCTGCAGTTATTTGATATTCTTCGCTCAGATGGTCATTCACATTTACCTTAAATGTCCTAGAGTCTAAAAAGGATCTAATCCAGTTAGTCAAGTAATGAGGTGGATTTATTTTAATCAATTTAAAAAGTAAACCTTCATGCCAAACCCTATCAAAGGCTTTAGAAATGTCAAAAAAAAGGCCGCTAACTCTTTTTTTTCTATTAAATGATTCCACAATTTTTTGAATTAAAAAGAAAAGATTATCTGCTGTTCGCCGGTGTTTCCTAAATCTAGATTGCTCCTGGATAAGGAGTGAATTTTGTTCCAAAAAATTGTATAATCTTGAATATACTATAGGTTCCAGTAGCTTTCCTAAACAACTCGTTATACTAATTGGTCTATAATTTAAAGGATCTTGTAAAGAAGAGGCTTTTTTTTGAACCATAGTAATGTTCGATGTTTTCCACGCTTTAGGGACTCTACCTTCTCGAAGAGATAAATTAAAAAGTTCTATGATTTCTATTAATGAATTTCTAGGTAAGTTTTTTAACATTAAATTATGAATTTGGTCAGGTCCTGATGCCGCTTCATTTTTCAATCTTTTTAAAGCCATAATTAATTCATTTAAGCAAATTGGATCATTAAAATTAGACTGGTTATAATTTCTAAAGAAATCAGAGTTAGAATTTAGTATTTCGATATCTTTCTCAGAATCAATTAAATCAGAATTAGGACTAAATATTGAAGATAAGAGTTCTCCGAAGCATTTTCCCTTTTCTTCATTAGTTTTGAATTCATTTTCATTTAAAATCAAATTAGGAATTAAATATGATCCTTTTTTTGTTCTAAATTTATTTATTTTTTTCCAAAAAGGTCTACTTGTCAGTGGGTTTTTTCCCATCTTCTCAATAAAATCAAACCAATTTTGATTCCAGAATAGTTTCAACCATGCTTAAATATTAAACGGTCAGGAATAAAGAAGAAATTTTAAGAAAATAATCACACAATGTATTCGAAAGCTATTATATCTTGATTGAAAGCTGCAATTTGGCACCAGTCTGAAAATCAATGGAAATACTTAATTAACACTCAAATTACCAAAATTTTCTTACCAGACCTCTACTACCGGCGTGTCATTTTTGACATTACATTGGTAAAAGAATTCAAAATGATTTATTTTAGTGTCGAAACTATTTTATTTATTTATTTATTTATTTATTTATTTAATATATAATTTAGAAGGAATAGTTCCTCTTGGCAGCTCCGAACGGCGTAGTGCCTTCTTTTCAGCCAGCCTGTTAGGAATATTTTGTAATTAATTATTATTATTATTTTTAATTTCAGCCTCATAGGCAATTTAAAATTGAATAAAAAAAAAATAAATAAAAAAATAAAATATAATATAAGTTAAGTTACATGTTAACACGATTATCAGCAATTGCATTGATTAAATAACAATGGTCAATCGCCATCTGTTTTCAACCAGTTCGATTTTGTTAAAGTTTTTAAAGGAGGAAGCAAATGCTGTGTAGATATACAGTACTGATTCGTCACGTGGAATTTACGTAAAATTACGTAAATCTACGAAATTTTTCGATAATTTACGTAAATTTACCGTATTTTACTTTAGCCAAAAAATGGCCGAATTTATGTAAATTTTTGTAAATTTTCACTCAAAAAAAAATTTCAGAGTTTCTATTGCTTTTTTTGACAAAAAGAAAATTTACGTAAATTTACGTAATTTTACGTAAATTCCACGTGACGAATCAGTACTGTAAATGATTCCGAAACTGGCAATCAAAGATAAAAGGGAGAATGAGTCTGACACCAATGAAAATATCAATCTTGCAGAAAAATCAGCTTTCCCTTAGTCGAATGTCGGGAGTAAGGGAGAACATATTAATTTAAAAATTAAAGAAGGTCAAACCAATTTGGATAAAATTACGGTTCAAGATCAGTAAATTAGCTGACCTAAAAGGCCAACAAATCCAACTGATAGAAATGGATAAGCATTTGTGTATGGTCTAGGAATACACTGAAAATTCAAACAATTATTCAATTTTTTTATTTTCGATATAATTAAAAAAAAACAGGACTATTTTTTAAATTAGTCGATAGAAGACGTAATGTCTTGTATTTAAGTGTTTGCTAAAATAAAATACAAACAGTTTGAACAAATTTTTTTTTAATATCAATATAGCATTTAGAGGCAAATTGAAGTTCATGATCAAATGTAAATTTCAAATCAAAATTTTTAGTTGTTGATTCAAATAAAATGGTATTTTTTATCAATTTTTTAATAATAAATGACTATACTTTATTAAACATTATTTGTTTAATCTATAATAAGATAGAAAATTATATGAATTTTTGTCTGAAGTAAAAAAAGAATCTTAATCGATATTTTGAAATTTTGCAATACAAAATTTAACATTGTTTCGCCGTAAAATATTTTAATTACTATTAAAATATCATTTAAAGTCATAATTTGGATACCTAAATGTCGATTTTAACTTGGATTACCTAAATGTTGATTTGTCTTTAAAATTTTCAAATAAAGATTTTAGAAGAATCAATTAAAGCTCAATTAGAAAAAAATGAATTGTTATTTTTTTTTAATTAAAATAATAAACATCTTATGTTTAATTTAAAAAAACTTTAAAAAAATCTAATTTCATCATTTTTATTAAGATTTGAATCAATTAAATTTTGATCATTTGATTATGATCATGAACTTCAAGTTGCCCATTTAGACAGAAATTATTTATTTTACCTCTTTCTTAATTAAATATTTATCTAATTTACTTGGTTACCAGAGTGGCAACCCAGGAACGAATTCCTATTTAGGATCTTGTAAGATTCCTAAGGGTTTTATAGGAAGTAAGATCCTGATCAGATCATTAAAGATTCTTTTTAAGATTCCTATCGGATAAGATTTTTTAGGAGTTTTTGCCAAGAATCTTATCAAGATTTTTAAGGACTCCTAACAGGCTTTTTTACTTAAGATTCGATTAAGAAAATTATTTGGATTCTTAAATGGAAACTTATTAAAGATCTTGAATTAAAGAATTTATAAGAACCTTTAAAGATCTTAACTAAGATTCCTAAAAGATTTTTTTGTTCAGATTAATATAGGATTCTTGATAGGAGTCTTAGACGAAAAGCCTAAATTAGTATTAGATTAGGATTCCTACAAGATTCTGTAAGATTCAATAGGAATGCACCTAGCTTTTCTTAAAAATTCCTTTTTAAAGGATCCTATTAGGATCTTAAAGGATAAAATTAGAATTTTTTTTTTGTTAAAAAAAATGTATTTTTGTTATGATTTTATTAAATTTTAAGTAAATTTTAATTTGCAAATATTAATCGTGTTCGTTTTCATTTAAATATTCACACAAAAAAATTAATTCATTATCAAAGGCGCTTTCTTTTCATTAGAATGTGTCAAATTTGCTCAACGAAGTTTTTAGAAAAATCGACGGTGTGGTTTTTAGTTTTGATGATTTCCGCGTCACAATTGATCAAACTAAAACACAATTGAACACCATTGAAAATACACAAAATCAAGTGTTTGAAAAAATCGAACGGTTTGATCGAATTCTAGCAAACATGTTTACAAAGATTGAAGATTTAGAACAAACACAGCATGTTGCTACGGTGTCATCGTCCGGTCAAAGTAGTTTTAGTCCTGAATTGATAAGTCAAGCAAAAGATCAAATAGGAATCGACTTAACTGTTGACTTTGTATTATTATTTAATTGTTCTTTTAATATCAATTTTTATTTTTTTTATATTAGGTCTACAACGGTAAAAATATTCTTGCACTTTTTCCATTCAACAAGAACAACATTAACATTTATGGCACGAAGTTGATTGGTTAACTTTTCACAAAAAAAGAATTATACGAGGGTACGATTGAACCAACAAGGACACTAACTCCAGCTCTAGATCCAGTTCGAATAAATCTAATTAAAGGTATTTTTTCATTTAAATTAAAAAAATATTCAAGTTTTAATTCTAAAAAACTTTTTAAGCATGTTATATGAAAAAATTAAAGACCGTTGAAGCATTCACTGACAACTGGGACAGTGTGGTTAAGTCACTTAGGCAAAAATGCCTGGATGCAAATAAATATCTAATTAAGCGTTAGATTAATTAATTTTTAATTTTCAATTTTCTATTGTTTTTTTTTAAGATCCAGAAGCTGGTGACTCCATGGACGATGCAAATGATGGTTCAAGGCCTTCAAATGAAACCCAGGACGATCAAGTCCCCATTCCTTCAAACCATACTCCAGCAGACGAATCGGCATGGGATCAAACACAAATTGAACAACAAGAGCTTGACGTAAATATGAAATCCTTGCCCCCAATTTAAGTCCCAGCATTATTACATTTTATTTTTTTTTATTTTTTTATTATTCAATTTGTTTTTTTTCCTTTTGATTTCTTTATTATTTTTTTTATTAGTATTATTTTGTTATTTTGTGTCTAGTTTTTTATTATTTTCCTTTAGCTTTTTTTCTTTATTGTTTCTTTATTATTTTGATTTTTTTTTCTATTATGATTTAAATAAATAGATTTTGATTTAGTTTAAATTTAAAATTTTTTTATTCCACCAAACCGATAGAATGTACTAAGGATATCCTAGATAAGCTTGAATAATAAAAAAAAAAGATCAATTAAGAATTCTTCATTTTCTTAACTATTCCTAACTTTTAGTCACAAGAAAAATTATCAGAACTTAAAAGATCCTAACATTTTCTAAAGTTTGAATTCTTAGATTTTTGATTTATAGTTTTTAGGAATTTATAGGATCCTATAAAATCCTATAATCATATAGGACTTTAAAGGAAATTAAGTTAGGATCCTATACCGTCCTGGACTAGGATCCTATACTGTCCTGGACTAGGATTTTTACTAGGAAATGAGCCAGAATCCTGTCAGGAAACATGATAGGATCCTAATTAGGATCCAGTTAAGAATTCGTTCCTGGGAACTTTCTTATTTAATTTTGAGATATTTTGTTATCTAATAAATTATTAAACTTTTATTTCTTTTTTTGGAACATTCCATTAATTTAAAATTTAGAGTAGACTTATCAATATCACACTAGTGCGATGATAGACTTCTCGTAAGATTGGAGAAAGAGTGAGCGAAAGCTTAGGAAATTATGATGGAAGGCCACGTTTGCAGTCAAAAAGAAGCGAGGGTAAGAGATCGAGTCGGAGGCAATTGTGAAGGAAAGTGTAACAACTACGGCCGAAGTAATAAAAATTTTGTGAAAGGACTTCTTAAGTTTTACACATATTAAATTTGTTTGTTTTTATTTTCTAAATATAAGATATAAAATCAATCTTCATTTTAATTCTTGGTTATTAGTTAGTTTTTAGTTTTGATATTATTTGAGTTTAGTTAAGTTTTTGGATCCCGAACTCTTGTTCCAAAAAAGTTATTTCAAAACATGATTCTTTTAAATCTGAAAACATCCCAATAGGATTAGATTGTAATAACTTACTTACTTTAACCGAAAATAAATTTTTAAAGGACCTTAAAGTCAAAAATTAAAACACAAGCAATATTCAATTTTTTAATTGATTTGATTGATAAAAAAAAGAAATAGCAAATTTAATCTTAAGGCTACATTATTCTAAATTAATTAATAACACTGATAATTAGCACACTTGTACTCAAAGCTAGGTTGCTTTTTTAAAAAAAAAATTTGAAAATCTAACTTTAAAGGGTAAGATATCAATATAAAAATGTATTCAAACATTGAATTTTAATGAAATATTAAAATTTATAAAAAAAAATTTTCTGAATAGCAAAAACGATTAATTTTACAAAAAACCAAAAACTCTGAATTAAGTAATTTTATATCATCGCACTAGTGTGATTATCATTCAACAAGAAACAGTCAACATTTTTTTAAAATTTACTTTTGTTCCTTCAAGAAGGAAATAATTTTGTTTAACTTGAATCCGATTTTCACAACGCCTAAATCTATGAAGAATTCAAACATTATGTAAACCGATAAAATTTTTCTATTGAATGTGTTCAGGAGTTGAATTCCTTTACCTAATGTTATTTTTTTTCGACTATTTACCAGTCTAATATTTATTCTTCACTAATTGTTTAGTTTTTAATATTTGCTGCTTTAGAATTTTTTTTTGTTTATCTAGGAAATCGCTACAAATAATTTAGAAAAAATTTCGAAAAAACTGAAACATACACTTTTTTATTATTTATAAATGTGATAAATTTTTTAAATTATAAATAAATTATTTACCGATAAGTTGTTTCAAAAATTACATTAAAAAAGACTTTCAAATCGAACTGAGAAAATTAAATTATTAAAAATTTTGTTCAGAAACAAACCTTGCGGGTAAGATAACAAAACTTGGCATTTTAAGATAAATATTTTGATTTATATATTTTTCTTCCGTTTAAAATAACTCAAAGCTAGGTTCAACAATTCCATCTTGTTCTAGATACTTTATTCATTTAGTTAATTAATTTCGTCAGATTTTATCCTTTTTTTTATCATCATTCTCAATTTCTAGTCCTGATAAATTTGATTCATTTTTTAATTTTTGTTTTATTTTAAGCTAGTTTTCTTGCTTGTTTAAGTTTATTTTAAGCAAGTGTGGTCATATCTTTTTTAAGTTGTTTAAAAGTCCTAAAAAATATCCAAGTCCGGACATTTATTTTTAATTTTCATTCAAAAGTCCAAGTCCAGACTTTAAAATTTTGAATACTGAAGAAGAAATTTATGCTAAAATTGCAACAAAATTCTGATATATGGCAAATTAAATGCATTAGACAACCCAAGAGTATATAAATACTTTAATATGAAGCCTGATCTAGCAAATTTTAAAAAAGTCTGTACTTGGACTTGACTTGAGACATGTGACTTTTAAAAAACTCTGAATTAAATTACTAATATTTTGTTGAACCTGGAACATAACGTATTCCCTCTTTTGATTATGCTGCACTACAAGCTAAAACATACAAATTAATGCAAAAAATTAGAAATTTTTTAGCATGGATGAGATATCCTTAAGTGCATGGTCCATGAGCTAGTATCTTAGCTTATGATGCAGCATAATGAAACGAGGAAATACGGTAAAATGTTGTAAAACTCTTAGAAAAGTTATTTTGGTTAGATATCAATATAAAAATGTATTCAAACATACAATTTTAATGAAATATTAAAAAAGATAAAAAGAAATCTTCTGAATAGCAAAAAAGATTAATTTTACAAAAAACAAAAAATTTAGAATAAAAGATGACTGATGTGAAGAAAATTTTAAAATTTATTTTTTATATTAATCTGATAAAACAACAAATATCAACAAACAATGAATCTTTAAACAAAACAAATGAATTTACAACAATATCAAGCATTAATATTCATGCAGGTGATTTTAATGAAAATGATACTACCATTCAACAAGAAACTGAAATACTTGATTCGACCCATAAAACAACTCTAGATGAAAATTTATTGATGCCGATAATCGAAGAAAATGCATTATATCCAATTGAATCATTGAATATACAATATGATGAGCTTCAGAACACTTTTTCTAGCGCTGATGAAAATTCACATGCAACAACTGATACTACCATTCAACAAGAAACTGAAATACTTGATTCGACCCATAAAACAACTCTAGATGAAAATTTATTGATGCCGATAATCGAAGAAAATGCATTATATCCAATTGAATCATTGAATATACAATATGATGAGCTTCAGAACACTTTTTCTAGCGCTGATGAAAATTCACATGCAACAACTGATACTACCATTCAACAAGAAACTGAAATACTTGATTCGACCCATAAAACAACTCTAGATGAAAATTTATTGATGCCGATAATCGAAGAAAATGCATTATATCCAATTGAATCATTGAATATACAATATGATGAGCTTCAGAACGATTTTTCTAGCGCTGATGATTTTGCTGTCAATATAAAGAACACTTTGTATGTTTTAATAAATAATGATCAAAATATTCTACCTATTTTTGACAGTCATTTACTTTTATCTTCATTTTTTACAAAAATGAAATGTTTCGATCAATGCACTAGATTCAAATGTTATTATGTTGTCTATAATCACAGACTTTCAGAATGTCATTTATATTCCTTTTTTAAAACCCAATTATTTTCATTTAATTCAACTGGTTTCTCAATTTTTTTTTCAAAAACATAATTTGATTGTAATTTTTTTGATTTTTATTTAAGAATTTTTTAGATTTTTGATTTGAAATCTTTTTTCAGATTAAAAAAAATTTTTAGTTTTAATATTAAGTTTTTAAAATTTCTTTTTGAAATTGTAAAAATATTAATTAGCGATTTCTTAAAATTGTGTTTTTTCTTTTTAAATGATATAAATTTTAATAAACTATAAAAATCATTTTTTTTAATTTTATTTTAATAAATCTTAATTTTAATGACTTTGCCTCTAACTAGGCCGCTACAATTACTTCATTTTTTAATATCGGCAAAACAGCAAATTTTTTGATTTAAAATTTGACGTAAAATAAAAATTAATTATCAAGCTCGTTTTTGGAATAATATTTTTAAATTTATTTTTAATTACCGTATTTCCTCGTTCGATTTTGCAGCCTCAGAATCCGAAACACAACTTTGAACATTCAAAACTTACACCGCATGCGTCAAAGTTGTGTTTTGAGTCTTGGCCCACGTTTTAAGTAAAGATTTTTAATTTGATGCAGCATTAATAATAGATTTTCTGTCAAAAATATAATAAATATTTTTTTGAATTATGCATTTGATGCGGCATTACAAATTAAACAGAAAAAAAAATTGGAAATGAATTTTTTTATTATTTGATTAAAAAAAATACTAAAATTTTATTTTTGACGCGGCATTACCATTTAAAAAAATTTAAAATTGACTAGAAAAATATGGTAAATATTATAAAAAATAATACAAATTAAATATCGGATCGAAATAACTATGAGAATTAAAAAAAACAAGAGTTAATCACTTGAAGTTTTTGTCTTCTTATTTTTGAACCTTTAGGTCTACCTCGTCTTTTAAAACCCCTGCATTTTCTAAGTTTACTTGGCTTGTTTCTCAATAAAATAAAATAACACGATATTAAATGATTATGTCGATGAAGTCACACCATATGACGATGTAGAAGATTTCACAGTTTGCGGTATTTTTTCCATGGAATGGTATTACTACTCACATATCAGAAGGACTAAATAATTTATTCAAATCAATTTTGAAATACAAAGACTTGCCGATGGATACAGTAGCTTTATGTATCTTTAAATTATCTATTTATTTTGCAATGAAATATCGTGCGGATTTTGCTTTTAGGGTAATTGTCGTTTAAAAACCGCATATATGAGTTTAAAGATGGATTTGAGTTTACTCAGCCTACGTGAAACAAAATCACCTGAAGATATCGTTAACGATGTATATCAAAAACAGATAGTGAATCCAACATTCATCAAGTCAAGAAGCATTGTCAACACCAACCCAAGAATCATAAGTAATGAACCTTTGCAATCTTCAAGTCAAGAATCATTACCACAACAGGTCTAGAAATTTCTGATATTGAAACTAATAGGGGGTTGTGAAGTTCGTTTCAATTCGATCATTTCAATTCAGCAAAACTTGAATAACTTTTAAACGGTTTAATAT
>QEOQ01000479.1:34880-47580 GCA_010279815.1 Brachionus plicatilis
CAAAATATAGATCTATTATTATATAAATACCATGGCGTAATTTATTTGTTTGTACTTAAATAAGTCAGGTTAAAATAAAAATTAAAAATCTATTTATTACACATCTTTATATCTTTTTATTAATTTCGTTTATTATAATCTTTTTTACTTTATTTTTATTTTATTTTATTTTACCTTTAAATATTAAATTTGTGCACAATTAATTTTAATAAACATAAATAATTTTCGAGTCATTTTTAGTCAAATGACTTGAATCGAGTCTGAGTCGGGCTTTTTTTTTAGAGTCAATTACGACTCAAAGTCAAAGTCAATTTTACCGAAAAAAAATGAATCGACTCAAGTCAAAAAAAAAATGACTTAAGTCAGACTTGAGTCGTTTGATTTTTGAGTCACCATCTCTACCTTTCGGTGAAATGAATATCAAAATACGATTTTCATCGATTTGAAGAAAGGGCTCATCATCAATTGTGGCATAAAACATTATTGATTTGAATGTCTTGTACACTTTTTGGATTTATGTTGAAAGTTGAATAAACTATATTTTTCTAAGAAATTGCTTAAAGTTTTAAAGTCTTTATCAAAAAAATCAAATTTTGAAAGTTTGTGTAAACAAGTATAATAAAAATTACAAATTTTTTGAAGAAAACGCTTGTTGAAATAGTCAAATAAGGTAAGCTAATAGTTTTAAAAATTGAATTTTCACTGATCGGCCAGTTTTAATCTCCATTTAGTTAACCTTGAGGATGATAAAGTTATATTGTTTAAATATGTTGAAGGGTCGTGATTTGTGTTTTGAATCAATTGAGTCCCGTATAAATAGTATTTGAATTTCTCAGCAGCATAGATTATTACCAGCAGTTCACATTCTATATTCACATTCTGCTTGATTTAGCGATCGACTTGCAAAGAATATTACTTTCTCCTTCCCTGGTCATCTTTTTGACTAAGAACTGCTCCTATTCCTTCATTTGAGACGTGAAAATTTTAGAACCATGTAAAATATTCAGTTTTGATTCAATGTTTGGCTTTGGAAAACAATTCCTTTAAATGGAAATGGCTTCACAACGAACATCAATGCATTAAACTAAAGGCTTTCTTTTTTTAATAGGATTTGTTTGTTAAGTAAATGATACTCATTCATTGAATAGATATTCAAAAAAATTTGACTTTAGCCTTTAAAGCTTTATATTTTTTAATTTTAATGATCAA
Organism: Brachionus plicatilis; assembly: GCA_010279815.1. Taxonomy (NCBI): domain Eukaryota; kingdom Metazoa; phylum Rotifera; class Eurotatoria; order Ploima; family Brachionidae; genus Brachionus; species Brachionus plicatilis. The sequence continues at coordinate 36,090 of QEOQ01000479.1, forward strand.
TATAATTGATATACAGCATGTTGCAAAAGTTTAGAAATTGATTGTTTTAATTATCTTAAATTGTTTATTTGTTGTATTTTACGAAAAATTGAGTGCAAAAGAAAAAAATAAAAGCACTAATTTGTTGAATTTTTTTTTCTCTACAATTTGATATATGACACTCGATGTAGGCTCGATGTAGGCGATGTAGGCATAGAAAATCACTAATCGCAGTGAAAAATAGCCGGTGATGTCGAAAATTAAGATTAATACAAGCGTTAAAAAATAAATTCCCATAGGTAATTTCATATTTCAGAAAATTATTATAATTACTACAAATTGCTTAATTAAACTTACATGAATTCTTCTATTGACGACTAGTGTTGTTACTCGACTTAAAATTTGAAAAGGCGATTCAAGTTGACTTTTTGAAACTCAAACTTTGATCGAATCTTATGAACAAAATACAGATGTTAACTGAAGGTGTTAGGTTTTTATTCAACATTTTAAACTTTAATTTTTTGGTCAGATTTTTCATTGGACATGAAAAAATATATAATTACATTTTTCTGCTGCCATACTTAAGCGCCAAAACGAAAGCCACTGCTCTTTTTTCTTAATGTAGACATTAAACATTTTATGAATGTTATTGTACTTATTTAAGATTATACCAATGAACTCATCGACATTTAATTTCACTAAAACTAACATTTGACGACGAAATGTATAAGATTCATCTGTGTATTCTACTAATTTACGTGTATATGGTACAGGAATTTTTCGATGATAAGCAAAGGCTTTTTGATTTTCTTCAGTTTTAAGTTCCTCTATAGCTGAATAAATATTTGGATGATCGGTATTTATACTAGTTTTTAATTTATTATGATAGCCTTCTATGTTATTGTTGGTTCTTGGGCCTTCATGGTCAAACAGGTCCCAATCAGCTATAGAAAATGTTGCATTATCATCATTATAGGTCTCACCAAAATATTCGATTAATTAGATAGATTGATTAATTTTAAATATAATTTTTAAATTCCATTCACAGAAAAAGTATTATTTTTAATGCGCGGAAAAAGTAACTGTAATGAAACAATTTATCATTGTACTTTGTGGGGGTTCTATTTTTTTATAAAGTAACATTGTAATTGTGTATTGCCGGTTCTTATAAAAATAATGAACCAATAAAACCAATAATGGTGGAAAAAAAATGGATTTTTTTATTCTAGATTGATACAAAGCTTTGTGATCAAAAGATCAGTGCTGAAATATAAAACAATCAAGCTATCAATTTACAATAATATCAATTTGACCTTTATTGACTTTGTAAAAAAATTTAAAAGATTTGATATAAAATTATTAGTGTTTTTTGTTTTCATAAAAAATAATTTACTCTTTTTTTTAATTCTATAAAAATCTTATTTTAGATAATAAAAATTTTTTTTATCATTAGATAAATTAAGTATTAAATAAATTAAGTGTTAATCAGTCGACTACTATAAGGACACTAGCATGTTGATTAACCTTGAAATTAAAAAAATTTTATTAAATTAAATTTTAATAATTTAAAAAATGAAGAATTTTTGTTCATTTTGTATTTGGAATTCACAATACCCTAAATAGTTTGATTAACGATTTAAAATAATTGAAACATTAAGATTAAATTTTAAAATACCTTGATTATAACTTTGAGAAGTTATTTACCTGACTCAATTAAATTTGTGACTTTATGATAAATAAAAAAAAGGAGACTGAGGTACCAGTTGAAATTCAATTTCTTAATTATAAGATTTGTTTTTAATTTTTTTTTAAAGACAAGGGGTTTAAATGAAAATAAAATTGAAAATAATTGGGTTTGTAACCTACTCTTGGGTACTGGAATTTAGCTATTTAAACACCAGACCCACAGGGTAATTTTAAAAAATTAACGGTAGTTCAAACCATTCCCCAAAGTTTAATATAATATTAATAGGAAAAAAGTAATCTTTCCACTTAGTAAAAATTTCGATTCTAAATATAAATGATATGAAAACCCAAATCATGGTCAACATCTTATACAAAAAAATGGGTTCTCTAATTTTCTTTAATTTTTGCGCTATATAGTAGAAATTCGATTATATGTAATTTTTTTTACATAAAAACTTTTTGGTCTTATATATAATCGAATTTTACATATAATCGAATAGACCTGTAGACACAAATTTTGTCTGATGATTAAGTTTTGGACAATTAAAAAAGAGGGTTTTTACATAAGATTTTATTTAAAAAAAAAGTTTGAAATAGAATAAAAAAGTATAAAAGTAAAAATTTCTAAAAATTTAGGCTACGTTTTACAATGGAAATTGAAGAAATATTTTGAGGGTTGCTGGTTTGAGGACCAGAAGTCTTAGCGGGTGACTTAGGTTTAAAAAATCGACTAAGCGAACTTTGTTTTACACTTAGTTCTTTGTTTTTTAAAGCAAATTTTTTTAAAGAAGTACAATAAGGTTTAGTTCGAACGAGTTGATATACAGTTGAAGCCACAATATTGTAATCAGCTGCGACTTTTTTTATGCGAAAAGCCTAATCCAATTTTTTGGATTATTTCTTCTTTTTGAGCAAAGTTTAACACCACTCGTGTTTTTTTAGAAGGTGGGGTAGAACACTCGTCTTCAGTTCTAGCCTTTTTTCGAGATTTAGTTTGGTTATTACATTTTTTATCAAAATTTTAAGAGGATATATATTTAAGTTTTTCATTTTATTTATACCAGAAGATACAAAAGACGTTCTTTGTTCCAGGAAATAAGAAAAACAAGAAAAACCAGGTGTCAAAAAATAAGAAAGTATAATCATTATCATTATATAGTAGCGGAATTAGTATAAAGAGTGGTTTTATCTATCAATTAAGGAAAATTAGCACTTTCCAAGAATTAGATCGTGAACGGGACAAATTTAAAAATTTCTAGAAACATAAGACAAAAAGAGTGTCAGTGGCGATTTTTGAAATTATATATAATCGAATTTTCATATAACCGAATTACATATAATCGAATTTCTACTGTAGTTACTTACGTTCAATTAAAATGTCTGAAAAAAAATTAAAATGTCTTTAGGGCCAAAATAGGCGCGTGATTTGTAAATATTTTAAGATAGATACAGACAAATATGTCTGTGAAATCATGGAAAATAAAAAAATGTGTACCACAAAATTAAAGAAAACTGTTACCACTCATTTAATTATTAGTTAATTATGTGACCTATTTTATGAAATTATTATGAAAAATAAAATATATAAAATTTAAAATTTATTTTTGTCAAATTTATACAAAATTTAAACACAATTGAATAAATAGTTCTTGAACAAAACAATAAAATTTAATGAGAAAATTGTTTTAGTCAATTTTCTGAAAATTGGAATTGTTTTTTGAAATCTGAAATTTTTTTCTAAAAGTCGACTCAAAGCACTTTTGATGATCTTAATACGAAATTTAAAATAAAAAAATTAATTAAGTCTCGTCACTCGCATATAAAGCTCGGCTTCTCTATCTTAAAAAAAATATATAAGTAAAAAAATATTCGTTGCAAATTCAAATGTAAAGTTTATTTTGAAAAAAAACTATTTTCATTCTGGAGAAATTGACATTTTTATTAAGAAATTAAAAGAATGAAATAATTTTGCCGAAAGATGAGTTAAAGACATTTCATTTAATATTTAATTCTTTATGAAAAAATGTTTTCTTTAATAAATTTTAAAAGGATAAAATTTCAATGGAAACGGCAAATTGAAGTTTGAGATCAAGATCAAAAGATCAAAATATAAATTGTAATATTTTTGTTTAATAATAGAGAAAAAAATACATTTTTTCAAAAGTAATTACTTGACATGTCATGTCAAGTTTATTTTCATATTTAAAATTTTAAAATGTCCCTTTTTATTGAACTTTAATATGTTTAAATATTTTAATTGATCATAATGAAGACTTACTTTTAAAGACAAAAAAATTAATTGTTTTAAAGTTTAAAATGTATTAAAGTAGAAAAATAAAATTATTTCAATTTGAATGAATGGATTTAAAAGTTATAAATTTGAATATGTGAATTAACTTAATCTGAATTATTTAAATTATTGATTGTTTTTGTTAAATAAATTAGAGATCAATCATTTTGATGTTAATTTGATAATGAACCATTATTAGACATAACATGTCTTGTAATGTTTAGTGTTTATTTCTTAAAAATTATTAAAATCATTAGATTAATTAAGTTTTAAAATTTTAATTGATCGCTATGATATTAAAATTTGATCTGAAACTTCAATTTGCCATGGAAACAGTGTATTTCTCTTGACTGTTTCACAGCCATTTATTATCTTCAAATACTTAAAGATTATTTTTTATCTATATTATTATATCATTATGTAAGTAATAAAATTATCTATAGTTTTAACTGTGGTGTGTGAAGCTTCTTCAGATTAAAAAGAATCAAATTAATTCACAATTCTTAGCCGCTCTTGATATTCTATAAATCCATCAAAACCATTTATTATTTTAGTGGCCCTTTGTTGTACTTTGTAAGAAAACAAAAAAAAACAAATTACTGAAATATGAATTTTATTTGCTTATTTTCGAAGATTTTACGATTTACCAAGTTAAGTAATTTTTGATCTCATTTAAATTAGGGTTAACTAAAGCCTTGTTTGGCCATGAACATACAATTTATTTATAAAGTTAAATTTTTCTAGATTAAGCATTTTAAATTTTAACAAAAAATCGAAAAATTTTTCCTTTACTAAATTTTAATAAAACTCAAGCGAGGAAAAATTTTATCATCTGGTAGTAAGTAATCAAAATTCAAATTTTGTTCTAAATTCAATCAAAAAATAGTTAAAAGTACTTAATTTCATTTTAAATCTCTAATTAAAAAACTTAAAAACACAAGTGAATTTATGAAAAATATTTGAAATAAATTTAATGATACAATCTAAAATTTAATGGAAAAATACATTTATATTTTTGATAAATGATTTGTTATTTAAAAACACTTTGAAATTTTTGAACAAAAAGAGCAAATTTAAAATTAAACAAAAATTTTACTTCTGACCTTAAAATAAAAATATCGTCTTTTTCCATACTTTTTAAGTTTTCTTCAAAAATTTTTATCAATTGTGCAATCATAGCTCAACTAATAAAAATATAAGAATATGTTAAAAATCAATATTATGAAATAAAGAAATAAAAAAAAATAATATTGAATATTGATATAATATTGATTTTTAACATATTCTTATATCATCTATTTATCAAACGATGCGCTCAAGCTAAGTTAGACAATCTAGCTTTTTTTTTAAAAATTCAATCTACAAACTATTCGTTTTTGATTTGGAAAATAGTGAATTCAAATTATCTAAATCGAAAAAATTAATTTCAAAATTTCATCTTTAATTTATATATTTTTTTTTTAAAAAAATAAAATTCTAAAAATTAGGCATGTTGAAGTTTATGATCAAAACTTTATATCAAATTGCTCATTTTATATTTAATAATAAATTTCCTGAAGAATTAGGTAGAATTTTATAAAATTCTTGATGTAACATTGATTAACATAGTTTGTTACATTAAAATTTCAAAAAAAAATAAATTTTAAATTAATAGTTTGTTCAAAATTAACTAAAATGATCGATTATTTTTGATTTTTTAGTAAAGTTAATAATGCAAATAAATAAATTTTTTTCTGAACATAAAATGTTATTTAGTTTTTTAATCTTATTATCTTTGCGAAGTTAAGTTTTTTGTCTTTCGGATTTTGTACTCTTTTTAATTCTAAAAATCGATTATCAATCCATTTATTTTACAATCAACTTAAAATAATTTTTTGAGACCGTAGCATAATATGTTAAATCATTACCAATAAAAAAAAAATCATTTCGTTAATTTAAGAAATTATTATGCTTACTTTTTAATTGAGCATTTGATCATTTGATCATAAACTTCAACATGCCAAAAATTAAGTAAATTTTTTAATGATAATTTTAAATAAATATTTTTTAATTTAAAAAACAACTTGCTTTCAATATAATTACAGTAAATTAGAAAGCTCCTCTGATTTAGTTATTTCGAGGCTAAAGACAAAAAATATACCAAAATAGAGGTTTGTTTTACGAAAATTAAATCTTTTTTAAATTTATTTTTAAATCTTTTTTTAATCAATTATTTATTTTAATTAAGATTTTTGCTTTTATTATTAAAAATGCAAACTATTTTCAAGCTGTTTTTGATATCGTGTCTTTTAGTTTTTTTAATTGAAGTTTTAAAGAAATTCCCCAATTTGACCAGAGTACCCGAGAAACTGATAACAAAAATTTCGAGTGAAACATTAGATCGAAACGAATGTGATTTGGAATGGATTTATTTTAACAACAAGATATTTTTTAAAAGAAATCTTCTGTTCTACTATCAGGATGTAAAAGTTATTAGACTCTTTTTGATCAAACATGTTGATACAAATTTCACAAAAGAGATTGAGATTTACAAGATATCAGACCATGATGATAGTTACAGTGCAAAATCAAAAATAGAAAATCAACATATAAAGTATAAACAATTGTTTGTAGGTGAAAAAACTGCTTATGGATACATAGAAATAAAAGATTTTATTTATTCGCAAAATGAAAAAATAAAATTTTTGGAAATTAAATCATTGTCAAAATTGTCTCATTCTGAAAAAGTTGAGCCAATAACCAAAATTTTTAGAAATAAAAAAAAACCTAGTAAAAACTTAATTCTTTGCAGTAAGGTTTACAGTTTTTCCAATGAAATTGTTACCGATTTCGAATGGTGGTTTCAAATCAACAAGCTTGTTGGAGTTGACAAAATTGTATTCTACAATGGATCAATAGGAACAGGAAGTGTTTATCATGATCTTTTTAAAAAATATGAAAATTACATTGAAGTGGTTCAAATGCAATGTCTTCCTATGATGGGTTTTCGAAATTCAAATTCAACTTTTGGCAATTACAGCTATTTTTACTCATTTAATTTTTTTAGTCAACAACGATATCTCTATGATTTGTATTCGTTTAACGACTGCTACCTTCGATATCAAAACGACTATCAAAATGTTTTGATAGCTGATCAGGATGAAGTAATTATCCCAAGACTTAATAAACACCTCGATTCGGGCCAATTTAAAGGAGGAAAACAATTTCAAAATCAAAGTTTTTACAGAAATCTTGGAAATTTTTTGGATTATGCAAAGAATCTTGCACACTTAAAAAATACAGATTCTGCTCGTTTCAAAGTAGCTTTTTATTTTAAAAATGAATTTTTGCCCAAATTTTTTACAAATTTGGATGTTTTTATTGAAAACGTTAAAAAATTCAATGGTAACGCTCTGACTTTTCAAATAAATGATACAGGAACATGTTCGGGAAATTTTTTTAAAATTAAAATTTCAAATAATGAAGAATTTGTCTACGCTAAAAAATTAGTGTCAATTTATAAAGACTATGAAAAGTTTTTGAGAATAAATCCCGATTTTAAGAAACTTGAAAACTGCAGTTATTGTAGATTTTTTTTAATAGTTGGCAGACCGACTAATTATTTTTTTGGTAAAGTTGTACATAACACAAATCAGACAGCATTTGTGAAGCATCATTTTCCCTTTTTTTATCTTCCAAAGTTTATTCCTATGAACATCTCTTTTTTATCTCATTTTAGAAAAAAATTTAAATGCTTTAAGAATATAAACATGCAAATTAGTGAAATAAAATTTGATTATCAATATTTTCATTATATTTTTAAACCGATTTCGAAGATGTTGAACTACAATTTTTTGTTTCCTTAGATGGCTTTTTTTTTTGATATAAAATTTTTTTTTAAATAAATAAAGAAATTAATTTTTATATCTCTAAATATAAATTTTAAATAAAGTTTTTTATTAATTAATTGTTTATTAATTATTTGATTTTTTTTAATAGTAAAATAATTTTTTTTAAAAATTTTATTGAAAATCGAAAATAAAGATATTTTTTGGCCAAAATTCGAAATACATTTTTTAACTTAAAATTTAGAATATGCTGACGACACGTATTTGAGTCAAATTAAATTTGAAAAGATTTAACCTTAAGAAAACAAAATGAAAAAATTATAGCTGCTCATAATAATATAAATAAAATAAATAAATAATAAATAAAAGATTTATAAGTTCAAAAAAAGTCAAGCTCAGCATCAAAGAATGATTTCGACGACACTATCAATGACGCAGATAATTTTCCAAAAAAAGAAAGAAAATTAATTCATTTTGTTTTTATATTAATATTTTCTGTTATTTATTAGATCCTATCCATAAATAATTTAAAAGATTCAGTCAAGCATGTTTAAAACTGCAATCACAAAAAAGGATGAAAGAAATCAATATCTATATGTAGAATTGAGAATCGAAGAAACTCGCGTTTCCGTTTATATATCCGATAATGAGCATTCTAATCTTGATAATTGTGCACATGTACCATTAGTTGCTCCAAAAGTAATAGATAAAATTATATATATAAGATCCCCAAACGAAGAGAGATATAAAGAAAAATTTAATAAAGGACGGCATTCAACCACCTACAGACAATCAAATTCAACACTTCATTAACTCAGTTGTATTAGATAAAAAAAATGGACATTGAATGATCTTAATAACTGCTGCGAAGAGCATTCTGTCCTACCAGATGATGAAGACTCCGTTCTTTTTGGAATATTTGAAGTCATAGCTGTTCCAAATCAAATTTTTCGTATTTTCATGACTACTAAGATAATAGGTGCACACATTTTTATGCGACGCAACTTACAAATTAACATATGAAAATTATCCAATAATTACTGGTGGAACGACAGATAGAAACAAAAACATATATCCAGTTGGTATCGCCCTAACACGTCATGAGACTGAGCAAAATTTTAGAATTTTTATTTCAGAGCTGTTAAAGAAACATACGAAAAATGTAATAATGGTTCAGTATCACTTAATGTTTTGATTGCTGATGATGCACAGGCTATTTCAAATGGTTTTAAGCAGGTTTTTTCTTTAAATAAACAAGTTACATGTTGGGCTCATGTCAATCCAAATATAGATACAAAATGCTTTGAATTTATTCAAAGATAAATGGGACAAAATCAATGGAACAGCAATAAATAATTTCCTAAAATATTTTGATAAACAATTGTATCCCATTATAACTAAAACAGACCTAATTGAAACTTACAAGTTGAATTCTCTCAACAAATCAATCCTACATTACAAAGAAGACATCTGCTATTACCTCTTAGCTGGTGACAAAAGCGAAATTACAAAAGAAGAATGCGAAATAATAATCAAAATTTTAGCTCACAAGATTGGAAAAATTCTTACCTAAGAAAAAATGTAGCTTTGATTCATTCGGTAAGGATATCCAAATTAAAAAGGTAGACCAAAAGCAACAATTTGTCCACTTCAGCTACAATATCAAGCTTCAAACATAATTCCAAAAGTTATAGAATCAGATGATGAAAGCGACGAGATTGAGTAAGCGTCAGCTTCAAAAAGATAAAGATACGACTTAGACGAAAGAATTTGTAAAAAATGTGGTGTAAAAAAGACGATATTGGGACTGCCCTAATAAATGTGGCAAAATTAAATATTTTGTTTTTTTTCTAAGAAAAACTTTTTTTTTTATCAAATATTTATTTGTTTATTAATTTGATGCTTATTTTTTAGACTAGTAATTTTGGAATATTCTATTTAACATTTGGGTTTTTTTTTTAAATTTTGGGGATACTTATTCAATAATTCGGGTATCACAACTAAATGCACCTAAATTTTGGCGTATAATTATTACGGAACAAAATGTCCTTTACGATTGTAAAGCTTTAATATTAGTTTCTCCCTTTTTATTTTGGAGCAGAATGTAAGCTGCTGGAAACATTCTTTCTTGATAGAAACAATGAATTGACAATATATGATAGAAATGAGTCGGACAAGTCTTGAAGGTACCATCAATACGCCATCTTGTAGCGCTACCAAAAATTTCCATATCTTTCGGTGAAATGAATATCAAAATACGATTTTCATCGATTTGAAGAAAGGGCTCATCATCAATAGTGGCATAAACATTATTGATTTGAATGTCTTGTACGCTTTTTGGATTTATGTTGATAGTTAAATAAACTATATTTTTCTAAGAGATTGCTTAAAGTTTTAAAGTCTTTATCAAAAAAATCAAATTTTGAAAGTTTGTGTAAACAGGGATAATAAAAATTACAAATTTTTGAAGAAAACGCTTGTTGAAATAGTCAAAATAAGGTAAGCTAATATTTTTAAAAAATTGAATTTTCACTGATCGGCCAATTTTAATCTTCATTTAGTTAACCATGAGGATGATAAAATTATATTGTTTAAATATGTTGAAGGGTTGTGATTTGTGTTTAGAATCAATTGAGTCCCGTGTAAATAGTATTTGAATTTCTCAGCAGCATAGATTATTACCAGCAGTTCACATTCTATAGTACTTGCTTGATTTAGCGATCGACTTGCAAAGAATATTACTTTCTCCTTCCCTGGTCATCTTTTTGACTAAGAACTGCTCCTATTCCTTCATTTGAGACGTGAAAATTTTAGAACCATGTAAAATATTCAGTTTTGATTCAATGTTTGGCATTGGAAAAGAATCCTTTCAAATGGAAATGGCTTCACAACGAACATCAACGCATTAAGCTAAAGGCTTTCTTTTTTTTATAGGATTTGTATGTTAAGTAAATGATACTCATCCATTGAATAGATATTCAAAAAAATTTGACTTTAGCCTTTAAAGCTTTATTTTTTAAATTTTAATGATCAATACAATTGATATACAGCATGTTGCAAAAGTTTAGAAATTGATTGTTTTAATTATCTTAAATTGTTTATTTGTTGTATTTTACGAAAAATTGAGTGCAAAAGAAAAAAAATAAAAGCACTAATTTGTTGAATTTTTTTTCTCTATAATTTGATATATGACACTCGATGTAGGCGTGTCATAGAAAATCACTAATCGCAGTGAAAAATAGCCCGTGATGTCGAAAATTAAGATTAATAAAAGCGTTAAAAAATAAATTTCCATAGGTAATTTCATATTTCAGAAAATTATTATAATTACTACAAATCGCTTAATTAAATTTACATGAATTCTTCTATTGACGACTTGTGTTGTGACTCAACTTAAAATTTGAAAAGGCGATTCAAGTTGACTTTTTGAAACTCAAACTATGATCGAATCTTATGACCAAAATACAGATGTTAACTGAAGGTGTTAGGTTTTTATTCAACATTTTAAACTTTAATTTATTGGTCAGATTTTTCATTGGACATGAAAAAATATATAATTACATTTTTCTGCTGCCATACTTAAGCGCCAAAACGAAAGCCCCTGCTCTTTTTTCTTAATGTAGACATTAAACATTTTATGAATGTTATTGTACTTATTTAAGATTATACCAATGAACTCATCGACATTTAATTTCACTAAAACTAACAT
>QEOQ01000479.1:68476-101414 GCA_010279815.1 Brachionus plicatilis
TGGCGTAGATTACGAATTTTGAGTCAATAATGTGAAATTCAGATAGCACTTAAGTTTTGAATTACGTGAACTTTACTTTTGATAACTGTTTAATAAAAGAAGTATTCTCTCTATCAAATATCTTGTAATCTTTCTTTAAGAATTCAGAGAGTAAATATTATTTATACACGAATTTTATTTTTTTCATACATAATTTTTTTTTACTCATACACGCATAGTAATTTTTTTATATATATTTTTATAATATTTAATTTATACACTCAAAAATAATGTTTCATACATCATTTTTCATTAAATTGTATTTAAAACATAGTTAATTTATATTAAAAAATGATTGATTTTGACGATGAACAAGATGCATTAGAACAAGATGAACAGGAATCAGACATTAGTTTAGGATTGTCTCGGATGAGGGAAAAAAAGAAGCAAATTCGAGTGGCATTTTGTCTCTGACTTTACTAATGAAAAGGATATGCAAATGTTTTTTAGAATGCATCAATATCGAACTAGAATCAACAACTGAAATTAGTCATAAAAATTTGAAAAAGCTAAAAGAAAATTTATATATTTTGACTATAAATCGATCAAAATTTCAACCAAAATAAACTAAAATTAAACATTTTGTGTATTTTTTATTTTTTTTGTGTGTACATTTCATAAAAAAATTGAGTATAAATAAAATTATTTTTTGATGTGTATGAAAAAATTATTATGAGTGTACATCTTGTAAAAATGGTGTATAAAAAATATTTTTATCGTGTATAAATAATTATCACCCGAATTCAAATACGTTTTTACATAATTGGTTATTGAGAATTTGTTTGACAAAGAATATTTTATGCTTATAACAATTTTGTCTAATTGACTCCAATTTTAGTGCTTTGTTCAAAGGTTTTGTTTATGTAAATTTACTGAGTCCAATAAATCGTTTTATTAAAATATTTTGTTGTATATCAAATTCCTTTAAACTCTTTTCATTAATAAAGATATTATCTAAATGATATCTAAAGATTGATTAAGAGAACTGTTTGTATAAGAAAGCTATAGTTTCTGGCTTCATTAGCTTTGGTTTGCATCCAACACTATTTAGAGAGTAAAAACTCTTTTCAACTTTTTTCATCTTATTTTCCACGAAATCATTTATTGATTTTTGATCTCCAATAGGTAGGCCTAGATAAATCAAACTTTGTACTTTTGGAATTGTAGAACCATTTAATTTAAAATCTGTTTTATAACCTGTACTTTTTTTTTCGAATATTATTGATGCCTATTTAGAGGCATTAAATTCGATTTTCCAATCCTTTGCATATTCTTCACAGGTTCTTAGCAAAATTTTAATTTTCTAATCATTTTATTTAAAAAAAAAACATGTTAAGTTTATTTTTTAAGGTAAAAATCAGACTATAAAAGCAAAAAAGTTAATTTATTTACTTGAATTTTTACAGTGAATAAAATCGGAAAACGAGAGAATATTTTTATGCATTTTTTATAGTAAAAGACTAATTTAATTGCGTTTTATTTTTACTAAAAACTTAATATGTGTTACATCTAAAGCATAATTAGTATGAGGTCAAAAACGTCAAACGTAGGCAATTTTTATGTTAAAATTTATTTAAATACTGAACAAAAAAGAAATCAAATATCATTTCGACAAAACCAATAATGATATCAATAATATTCGGAATTTTGCTTCTCGCTACTTTTTCATTAGGTAAAATTACTTTTTATCCACTAACATTTTTAATGTATTTTTAAATTAGGACAGCAATGTAACCAAGCTAAAATTATCAACGTTCGAACTTCGACATCAGAAAATTCAAAACTTAACATAGAAACCGCTTACATTATTCAGTTTAAAGCTCAGTGCCAAAATAATGCCAGAAATGTGCCATTTTATTGTGAAATTGATGGAAAATTTTTGGTTTCATCGGCAGACGCAACTGGTGAAACGTATGAAATTAGTTGGTCCGAGCCGATAAAGAAAGCTAGATCAGGTGAAATTAAAGTTAGAATTTTTGACGAAGAAGGATATGGTGCATTTAGAAAAGCTCAGCGAAGCGGGGATTTCAGTAAAATAAAGGAACTACACACAGTTACACTTTATCATCAAGGCTCTTACAAAGGACCGTCAATTCAGATAGAGTTTCTGGTTACTATTCTTTTCGGAGTTATTTTTTATTTTGCCAAAAGCTCCATTAACAAAATTCAAAATTAGAATATAATTTTTTTTATTAATTTAGAGTAATAGAACAAATTAAAGTTAAATGTTTATAAATCAACTTGATTAGAGCTGATGTTTAAATGTGATTTTTAAAATCATATTGTAATTTTTTTGATTTAAAAAATATTTTATATTGACTTAATAAATTATCAACACTTTTTCATTTCAATGATCAATTTATCCATAATTGTAATATATCCTAAAAAATATTCGAATTTTTCAATTATTAAGAAAAACTGGTAAATTCTTGCCTCTAACCATTGACCAGTGCAATCCCTTAATTATTATAATAAACACCCAATTTATAAAATCATTTTAATATTTTTTTTGGAAAAAATTAAATCGTTATTAGCGATGATTTTTTTAGGGCCCTTATCTTGTGATTATAGGTCATCATTTTGATCACATAATTTTTATTCACTTAAAATTTTTTTCTAATCGTCAAATTATTATTCTATACTTGCAATTAAAAAAGTTTTTAAATTTTTTTGTTTTTGAATTTCATAATGTATCTAATTTTGAAAAAACTTTTAAAGAGTGTGATGTTTCAAATAATTTTTTCAATTTCAAAAAGAAAATTAATTTTAAGTTAATATTGCAAGCATGAAAAACTTGGTATTTTTTTTATAAATTTTGACTTTGGGCTTTGGGTTGGTAAAATGATGATCCTTAAGATAATATTTGTAGTTTAACAAACTACAAATCCTTATCCTCTTTTTTCCATTTTTTATAAATTGAGAATTTGTTAAAATGCATTAAACGACCGAACGTTATCACTAAATACAAAAAATTTTAAAGAAAAAAACAAAGTTTTCGGTTCAAGTCGGTCATCTATTACAAATCGGTCAGCCTTTATATATAAAACTTTTTGTTTATCACAATTTAAGTATGATCTGGAAATAGTTAAACTTAATAAAACAACGATTAATACTTAAATATTAACCAAAACAATTTAATAAGACAAATGTTCAACCTTCGTTATACTTGCCACATGTCGGGGGTCTTAAAAGTTCTTAAGATTTTAAAATTTGATCAACTTTATCTTTTTTCTAAACTATCATTTATTGAGACGATAAGATTTAATTTATTAGCATCTAGTATTTTTCAGTGCATTAAACAAAACGTAACTATCTGTCCATCAAAGTCAAATAACCCTTTTGAAACAGATATTCAACGTTTGATCAACTATTTTAATGTAGATTTTCCTTTACTTATAAGTAATATAAGTAAATATAAAAAGGAGTAAAAGGGGCATTTTTTCATCAGTGGTGGCATTTTTGACTCTATCAAAACGTGTCTAGAAAACATAAAATTTAAAGATTATTGTATATTTTTAAATGAATTAATAAGGCCTAGATGAATTCCATAACTTGAGGTCCACCAAGTTCAAAACAAACTATTTTCCTCTTCATTTTCTTACAATTGTAATATTTTTATATACTTTTATATATATGTATAATTTTTTTATATTTTTTGTACTCTCTTCTCCTAATTTTACTTTTCCTTCTCCTGAAGGAGGCTAATTAAATTCAAATAAATAAAATAAATAAATAAATTACTAGAACAATTCTTGTTCTCAGGTTTTGTGATTTATTAGTTCACCTAATCTAAAAATTTTTCACTTATTTTGATATTTTTTCATCTATTTAGAAAAAAACTAAATGTAATATTAAAAAAATTAAAAATTCAATTGATAAATAAAAATTAAAAAATAATTAGATAAAAAACTTAAAGTTAGGAGGAGTAGGTAACATATGAACAGATGAATCTATGTTTCTCAAAGTCAAACACTTGAAGAGTGATAAATTAATTTTAATTTTCTTTGATTTTTATGATTTATGTTAGTGTTTGGCGGCGGCCAAGCCTGGCCGGTCCGAAAGCAGTCAAAATAAGGCGGCCACTTTGGCGGCCGGGCCGGCGGCCAAAAATTTGGACCGCTGAGTTGGCCGGCCAAAACAAAGACGGACGACCAAATGTACGGCCAAACTTAAAACGGACGGCCACTTTGACGGCCAGACCGGCGGCCAAAAATTTGGACCGCGAAGTTGGCCGGCCAAAACAAAGACGGACGGCCACTTTGGCGGTCAGATAAAATCAGCGGTAAAAAATTTCTGTGAAATAATTTTTGATGTTCTTTTAAGTTTTTAATTTAAAAAAACGAAAAATTTTCAAATATTACATACAAATCTCTAACTTCTAATCAAGAAAAATAAATTCAAAAATTTAGCTTTTTCAAGAAATAATTTAAAAATTTAGCTTTTTTTGGCCGGCCAACTTCGCAGTCCTAATTTTTGGCCGCCGGTCTGGCCGCCAAAGTGGCCGTCCGTTTTAGGGCTGGCCGTACATTTGGCCGTCCGTCTATGTTTTGGCCGGCCAACTCAGCGGTCCAAATTTTTGGCCGCCGGTCTGGCCGCCAAAGTGGCCGTCCGTTTTAGGGCTGGCCGTACATTTGGCCGTCCGTCTTTGTTTTGGCCGGCCAATTTCGCGGTCCAAATTTTTGGCCGCCGGTCTGGCCGCCAAAGTGGCCGTCCGCCTTTATAACCGTCCGTCTAGGCGGTCTTGTTCGCGGTTTAAAAAATTTTTGGCCGCATCAATGTCCGTTTGTACGGTTCCCAACACTAACATAAATTTTATGTTTAAAGGAAGATATTTAAGAAGAGAGGGCATTTGGGTATTTTGGATTGTTGAAAGGGTAATACCAGGTCAACTAGATAAGAGCAAATGCTATTTCTAAAGCTCCTTCAAATTAAAAAAAAAATATTAACTTCAATTGTTTATTTTAATATCAGTTTCAAGAATTGGGCATTTTATCAAATAGCCATTCTTTTCAATTTGTTCACATAATCTAAAAGTTGTTCACCTAATTTGAAATTTTATCAACTAATTCTTTTTTGGTTCACCTTTACGTTAAATTAGGTCAACTTATAGTTCACAAACCAGCGGGAAAAATTGTTCGCATAATAAGACAACTATGGTTCACCTAACCGACTAGATCGAGCTTTTCAACGATTGAATATTAATTATTTATTTATTTTTCTATCTTATTTAACTTTATTTTTTAATTTTTATTCATGTATTTTTATTCTGATAGAGCATTAGCTCGATACAGGTAAACAAATAAATAAATAAATTATTTACAAGTTTAAAAAAGAATTTGCAATATTTTTTTAAAATTTCCTAATAAAAATTGACTCATTCTATTTCACTAACGAGTTTAATTTAAAACATCAAAATGCTTGCAACTTAAAATTATTTCTTATTTAAACTGAAAAAAAATATTTGAAACATTGCACTTTTTCAATGTTATTTCAACATTTCAACATCGGATACATTTTTTAATTCAAACACAAAAAACAAACCACTTTATTTTGAAATTAATAGTTTTTGTATTAGAAATTTAATTAGAAACAAATTCTTTATATTATTTCAGTTAAATATAAATATATTAAAATAAAATTATGAGCCCGTTTCAGTAATAGAATGAGCCCATTTAATTATTCCCTTAATTAACTAAATAATAAAATTTTACTTTTGTATATATTCTATTTTCAATTATTCTGAATTTTATTAACAAATCTTTTTAAAATAAAATAAACTAAATCACATTAAATAAATTTTTTTTTGTTAACTAAAAATTTTCAATTAAAAAATTGTGTTAAGCATACCAACATATTCCAAATAAATTTGTTACTTTACTTTTAAATATAATTTTATTTTTGATTCAAAGTATATTTTAAAAATAAAGTTCGTTTTTTTTATTTGAAATAAAAAAAAACGAAAAAACCTTGTTCGCTAATTTGTGTATTTTTATATTATATCTCGGTTTTATATCAAAAGAAAATTATAATTTTGATTTGGATTTTTTTTCAAAATCGAATTTTTCAAATTAAATTCAATCTATGATGTTATTTATATTATCGTGAACCTTAGTCAAATACCTTTGAGAAATGACTCTAAAAACATACAAGTTCTTCTATTTCTGTAATTTTCCTTAAATAGCTCAATGTGTGACCTCTTAGATGGCCGTATCCGCCTCCGTTTGCTTCCCGTAGCTTATTATTATTATTATTATTTTTTTTTTTTTTTTCTCACTGAAATATTTATTGAGTAAGAAAAATATTATTTTAAATTTAAAAATTTTAAACCACGCCTAATTGTATACTTTGGATCGATTGTTGTTTAATTTTATTATTGATTATTTGAAATATCAAGATTTAGTTTAATTTTGAAATTTTTCTATCTTATTTTTAAATCTACCTCACATTTATTGATAGTTTAAAAGTTAAATTAATCACCATGAATATAAAATTAGTAAAATATTGTTATGAGAATAAAACTCAAAATACTGCTGTAAATTAAAGTGTTTGTTGACGAAAATTGCTTTCTTTTTATATGATTATTATGAAAAATAACATGATATTGAAACCTCTGGCGCATCTTACCGCTTTAACATAATTTTTAGAAAGAAAATTTTCAATAATTAAAAATAAAGCTTTATTTTAAATGGATTTTGATTTAATTTAGATTTTTGTCTTTCATTTGAAAAATTTTATTTACAGAAAGTATTTCTTATTCAAGGCGAAAAAATCAAGTAGAAATAAACGATTTATTTTCGAAATCTTAAGAAAAAATTTAAAGAATCACAAAAAGTTAACACTTTTCGAATATATTGTCAATTAATTTTAAAATAAATATACTAGTAATTTTCATTTGAATTAAACTTAAATTTCAAAATCTGGCAAAATGTAACAACCAAATTTCAAATTCATTATTTTTTTATATTATCTTAAAATTAAAACCAAAGAATAATGCCCGATTATGTAATTTATTTTAAATTTAAGGTTCGATAAGTAAATAGAAAAACCACCGGTTACTTAGCAACAACTAATATTATTACTTTTCGTCTATTTAATAGCATAGCTTAATTTAACAATTTTTTTCACGTATTAATAGAAGAATGAATATCCACACCGATTTCAACATCTTAGACAAAGGTATCTATCAATTAGTTAAAAAAAAAGACTCGTCTAATTTTAATTTTAAAAAGTTGACCCAACTAAAACAACTGTAACCCCGCATGAATTTATATTTCGACTCAAAGAGGCCAATGCAATCAGCTCGATAGATTACGAAAAATTTAAGGCAATTTTAAACAAAGATGTAATAACAGTGCCAAACAAAGATTGGATCGAGAAAGAAAAAGAAAAACAATTTCAGAATTTGTTCAGACAATTTTGGCCAAATGTATACAGCACGATTAATCCACCTGAGCCCAAGTCGGTTCCTACATTAATCTCCGAATTGGAAAAAAAAAGAGCCATATGTGAGCTAATTGCCAAACAGGACCTGGAAAGACACAAGGCTTCTTTGGCTCATAATGAACTTTTGACAAATTATTCTAATGTTTATACTTCCAAAATGAACGATACACTGAATATATGCATTAATGGGTTGTCATCAGGCTCACCTAAAATTGAAATAAACTCAAACAAACCGGCGTTTGAGGCTGCAAAATCAGAGCCTGAAAAAAAGTACCCAAATCTGGCTTCTAGTTATGATTTCAACTTTAAATCAACAAAATATTTGGACACCATAGTTAATTCTCCGTACAATCCGAATGATTTAACCAAAGAAACAGAATTGTTGAAAAGTATTCAAGAATCACAGGAAAAATTAAAATTAACTCAAAAACTGGAGAAAACAACGGACCTGGTTGATGATATTATTGAAAAAGTTAAAGTGTTACAATTGGAAATGAAAAAAAAATCAGCTTCATATAAATTGATGAACGACATTGAACAATTAAAAAAAGAACATGAAGAAAATGAGCGAAAAAATGAATTGATGGCTCTGTTGGATAAAGAGCTGGAGCGAAAAAAATATTGTCATTTAAATCATCATCATCATCATCATCAGACTAATAAAAATTATTTAGATTCAGATTCTAGTTCAGAGAACGAAAAAAGGTCCAAATCACCGGTCTTAAGTGACCATAGACCAAGAATGTCAGTGACATTTTCAAAGCATAACCGTGAACCAAGTAGAAGTAGGCGAAAATCACCACAAAGACTTAGAAAATCCAACTCTTACATTGGCCCCAAGGTTGATTGTTGGAATTGTAATTGTAGCCATGATAGGAATGTGTATTGAGATATGTAGATACAATTTAATGAAGCTTTAAGGTCACTTTTATGAATATAAAAATCATCATTTTAATTTGACACAATTTTAAAAATAAAGCTTTAAAGGACATAATTTTTTATCCAAAATACCACCTGAATAGAAAATACTGTTACAGCAAAGATTCTTTGAAAAGACAAAAAAGCTTTTATCACGTGATAAAATTTAAAAGAAATCTCTTTTAAAATATTTTTATCTTAAGCTTTGATTTTTTTACTAATAAAAGAAGAGTTTGCAGTTTTTAAACTAAAAATTTATCTTACCAAATCAAATAATCGAGATACGTTTTTAAAGGATTTAAAGATTTTCAAGAAGATTTAAAATAGATATGTTAAATAATGAATTGTAATTTTTTAATTTTAACTAATTTAAGTCATTATATGTATAAATTTTTATTTTTGATAATTTAGATTTTTTAAAATGAAAATTATTTATATAATTGAAAAAATAAGAATAAATAGAACATTAAATGTTTGATAAATAAAATTTGTAAAAACAAAGAAAGTTTAATTAAATGTAGGATTATGGGTTAACAGAAATTATGAAATATAACTTATATTTTAGAAACGTGATCATTTTATATTTTAGTACCATTTTTAGCAATTTCCATAAAATCTTTCGTTTTACCCTAAAATATATATTGAAAATCTTTTGAGGTAGAAACATTAAAACGGAGTTTTAAAATTTATCGAAGCATTTTAAAATATTCATATAATTTATACATTTATTCTTTTATGGAAAAAAAAAATTTATTTTTCCATAAAAGAATCATATTATTCGATTAAAATTCTAGGGCTATTGTTACGATGTAAAATTTTAGGATTCATTTTTTAATTCCATTAAGCCATAAATTTTAAATGAATTTCGTTTTTTTAAATGAGGGATCTTTTTTTAATTAAAGCATTAATAAATTAATAATTCCAATAAAAGACTGAAAGAATAGAAATCGTTGTTTATTCTGTATAGAATTTATCTTAATGAATTTCCAACAAAAAATTGGTTTAAAAAAAAAAGAAATTTGAATTTTTTTTTAAAGAAAAATGAATAAATAAGACTATTTAAAATTACTTAAAAATAATTGAATTGAAAGAAGAAATTTTTTAAAATTATATGTTTCGCTAAAAGGATATAATTTATCGAAATATCGGTTTTGAATTTCAGTAAATTGTACATAATTTAGATTTAAGGTTTCAAATATTTATCGATGAAATCTTAAAACATGCTTAATTGACTAATTGGTTTTTATATATTTACTTAAATGACAATCAAGAAAATAAGTTCTGAGTTTGATTTATAAAAATAACATTTCGATCAAATTTGTTTAAAATAATAGCATTAATGTTAAATCAAATTCCAATTCAACAATTTATAAATCAATTAAAGCTAGTGTTTTAAACAAGAATGATCAAGTATTTATATTGTTATTTTTTTTATCATTTACAAAAGTCAATTTGTAAATCTATCAAATTCGATAAGCAACTAAAAAATAATACACTTATCTAACAACAACTTTGATTAATTTAATTGATTACTAGCTCTATCAGAATTGGCTAGTCTATCCAAACATAAAACTTAAGAAATTTTTATTGCTTATCAGTCTTTAAATGTAATATTGATACTCAAATTCAAAATAAAGGATTTTTTACTTTAAAAAATTTTTATAAAATATATAACAAGGGTTATGATTTAAGTTTTTATAAATAAAAAATTTAAGTTTAAATTTGTAAATTAAAACTAGGAAACCCACCAACATTCGTATATTTTAACTCAATTTTAATATAACATATTTAATCAAGTCGAAAAATACTCACAAATTTTAAAAATTCAATTATTAAAATCAAAATTGTTCACATCAAATGATTAAGTGAATTTTTGTAAACATTCTTCTCTTATTATCTTTTGTATAAAAAAAATAAAAATTAATTGTTCAAATTTTTTTCGGAGGGAAGCCAACTTGAATAGTTATAAAAATAATAAGAAAAAATAAATAAAAAAATTATTATCAAATTAAGTTTTTTAAATCTTCAGGATTATATAGAATTATGTCCTATCAATACCATATAGAAGAAACCTTTTTTTTTAAGAAATTATTATTTTTAAGGCTTTTGGGTAAATATTCAACTTTTCTATATTATTTATTTTTTATAACATAAAAAATTGATTGGACATTTAGTCGTCCAAGCTGTATTTTTTAATTATAAATTATGAAAAATTATTTATATTAATATTATTAGTAATATTTTTAAAAGCTTTAATACTATTTCTGTAAATTATTTTCAGTGTTGTCTATTATTCGATTTTAAAGATATTAATATCATTAAAAAAATAGGATTTGAAATTAATTGAATATTAGCGTCTAGAATCTTCAATTTCTTATTCTATTAATTTAACTTTTAAAAAATTCTCTTAATTTTAAATAAATTTTCTAACTTGACTTAAGTAATTGTTAAGTAATTATAAAAAGAATCTTATCATCAAAATTATCATTTAATTTCAAACCTTTGTTGACTATCAAATAATTTTGTTTAAAAAAATTCTAAAATTGTTTAAATAAATAAAAATATAATTTAAATTAAAAAAATGAATTAAAATATATATTAATTCAGTTTTTAATACAGTTAGGGTTAGGTTCAATCTAAAAAAAAAAAGGAGTAAATTAATTTTTTGTCAATATTTCAACCATTTTAACAAAAAGAAAACGCATTATTAATTTTTAATTTTCCTTAAGCTAAGTATTTGAATTTAATTTTTTTTAGATTACCATTATTGTTAAAATATTTAGCCTATGGCAAAAAATTTAAATTTTTAAGGTTTAATTTTAGAACCAATTTGGATTAGAAAAGCTCAAAAATATTTACATTTTGGATTAAATTTTTATTTGTTTATTTTCCTAATAAATTTATCGTCATTTCACGATCGATAAATATTACTAAACAAATAAAGAATGTTGGAACTTAACTGGTGCTCTAACCAAGACTAGCATGAAATAAGATAGTCCAAAATGTTTACTTTGCGTAATTTATTAATTTGTTTTGACTGATAATCAATCAGAATCTCAAATAAGACCTCTTATGGCAAACCAATTCATGAATAAATATGCCCTCAAGATAAATTAGAGTCCAATTAACAAATATCTATTTACAACATAAATAAATACTCAGCTAACTTGTTCAAATCGTTCAACTGTGTGATTTATTGAATCCATTAATAACACTAGTTATTTAGTTACAGCAAAGTGATTTATTAAATAACTCTAATTATCAAACAGATAAAAACCATTATTTAACTAAATTCCAAAGTCTGAATTTTTATCTGATATTCCACCAAATTGTAATGTCTAGAGATCACTGCAACCGATAGCTGAACAATTGCTTTACTTTACTTTACACTTTTACTCATCCTTTATGAGTCAATATAATTTCGGACTCTTGAAATTCTAGGAATTTAAAAGTACCACTTGAGCCAAAAAGGTTAAATTTGTTTAGGAGAAAAAATTTAGTTTAAGAAAGCTATTTGCTCAACATAATAGCAGTTTTATTACTTTAATAAGGTTATATAAGCACCGATACATTAAACTCTTGAGTTTATTTCTTTTTCCTCTTCTAATGGATACTGTTTTTAATTACAAGTTTGGTTGCTGATAAAAAATCAATTAATTTTACGCTTTAATTGAATTTTGTTTAATTTTGAGTACCGTTTTTTTATCATAAAAAAAATCTAAATGCATCTCGCAGATAGGGATCTTTAACAGGGTAAAATAAGTTTCGGATATTAACTCGGCTGTGACTTTTAACTTTTTGCCTGCAGTTGGAAACATCCGTCCAGCAGAGTCAATTGGCTTGAACTTATTTGTGTCAAATTGAGTAACTAGGACTTATTGAACCGCGGCGGTCTTTTGTCTATTTGGAAGAAACTTAACAAATCAGGAAATAAAAATTTCAAACTAAATTGAAGATACCGGCAAAGTGCAAAAGTTATTCGACTAATTGTTTTTTATTTTTTTGTTCTGATTTTGGAGCCAATCTGTTAAAACTTAAAGCTCACTTTTTCTATTGGATAAATTGCCTCTCTTTAATCTTGATTTAAATCTAAACTATTTAAAGGTAACTAATTTTTGTTCTACTTCAATTCATTAGAGATTTAATTTGAATATTGAAAATGAGTAAATACAACAAATTTGATAGCAAAAAACAAATACCCCTCAGCTACAATGACAACATACGGGCCTCGAACCGCAACTGGACTAGGATCGAAGTGGCCCTCAAACCAGAAATGCTCAGCTCTTTGGAAATAAGTGGACAATTTCCCGCTTTTATTTCCTCAATTTCAAGTAAGCTAAAAAGAAAAATAAAATTTACAATTTTTAAATTTATTAAATAATTTAAGATGACAAAAAAATATTTGAAGTTGACCTGAAGGTTGGCGACAACATCATGGCTATCAATGGTCAAAATGTGTCCAGAGCATGTGCCAAAAGTGTGAAAAAAATTCTCAAATCATCTGGTGCAATCATGGTGACAGTTTCTCGACCCGACCAAGAGTCGCTGACTAAACTGATCAAGAAAGCTTGCCAACCAGGAACCAAACAAAACAAATTTACTTCTTTTATAAATTTATTCAAAAAAAACATGGGGTGCATGAGCCTTGGTCTGGTCAAAGAGCCCAGGGAAATGAACAAACATGTCCAAGTGGATGAGACCATTAATTATTGTTACCAAATAGAAAGTCAATCGACTGAACTTCAAAAAATTGACTTAAGCGATTGTGGCTATTACTCGATTCCAACCTCGTCCAAAACATCGACCATCTCATCAGCAGCCGACTTGGACTCTTGCAATTCGACAAATTTTAAGCCCGAGATTGAAGACTTTTTGGTCCAAATTCAAAAAGCCATTGACACCTATGTCAGGCCATGCATCATGTTCAAAGTTTTGACAATCGATGAATCTCTCATGCTATTTCAAAATATTGAAAAATTAATTCCGGTGACCAAATTTTTGGAGAATATGATCAACTCAGTGGAAAATGGCTCCGGTTGGTACAGCTCGTTGAAAATTGTATTTGATGCATACAAAGTGTACTTGACCGGTCTACCAAATGCCATCAATTTGCTCGAAGAGCTTGGAAGTTCCAGCGAGAAATTCATTAATTTCACTGAAGTAATATATTAAAGAAAAATTTTGTACAAAAATTTTATTTATTTAATTTTAATTTTAGAATATTGGCGAAAGTTGTTCATTCAAAATAATTGACTTTTTGTTTTTGCCACTAAAATTCATCCAAAATGTGATAGATTATCTTCTACAAAGTGATAAAATAACCGAACATTATTGCTCCGAAATGCGCCTCCACATCCACAAGACATTTGCCGTTTTGGAAGAAAACATGGAAGACTCGATCACCCAAGTGTCCAATTGTAGTTCAATTGAATTGGAGTCTGTTTCGAGCTATGAAGCTTTTGAAGTAATGGTAAAGCAAGATGGTTGCGATGAGTGGACTGAAGGCCAGTATTTGACCCGAACAGATCAAATACAAACACCCCAAGTGGTCATCGAACTTGGTAAAATTGAAAATTTCAAACAGTCCAAAAATGTCTGCATCCTTCTGGTCCAAACAAAAGACCTGGAATATTTTGCTTTGAAATTCACCAGCGAACATGATAAAGACATATTTTATCAAAGAGCTATTCAAGTCAGAAATAATTAAACTTTGTAATTATTATGTCCAAAAATTATTTAATTTGTAAAAATTCAACTCAAAAGCCATTGCAATTTTTAAACCATTTATTTAATTTAAATTTTTTAAATAATAAAATTAATAAAAAAAAATCATTTTGTCATTGTTCTCACATTTCCTCTCTTGTAATAAAAATACCATCCAATACCTGCAACGGCAGCACCAGTCAAGATTAACTAAATAAAAAAAAAATTAAAAAAATAATTATAAAATATTAAATTAATTACATTGGTCCTTCCTCGAGGCGTATTCATGGTAAACATTTTGCTTTGTTCCTTAATTGGTTCTACCATTTTTGCTCAGTTGCAAAGTGTTAATTTTAGATTTTATGATAAGCGCTTAAGATTACAAATAAGATAATGATCTTCGCTATTATAATGCTATATACCGACATTGCAGCTAGGATTGGAATCGTGCGATCTTGTAAAATCTATAATTAAATTTTTATTACATAGTTGTGAATTACACGAATGGCGCCAATTTCTAAAAATAGTACTTTTATTTTAGCTGATGCAAAAATAGATTTTTGTTGAAAGAGACTAAATTCTTATCTTAGAATCTTTAACAACACTTTAGAAAAATTATAGTTCTCAGCCAAGCAAACTTTGATCTTTTGGCGGAATTCTTAATTTTTTTTTTTCAAATAAGTTACTAAAATTTATCGGATTGAAAATCTGTTGATTTATTTTAAGCGATAAGTTTACGGAATTTTATCATTTGGCCTTAGAAATTTATTAGAGCGATTCTTTTTCTAGATTAAAGCTCACACATTTACTTAATTAATCAGAAAAATATTTGAATATAATTTTCGTATGAGAAAGCTAATTTTGTTTGGAAAATAAAATTAAAAAAAAATTTTAAAATTAAACACCTCAACGAAAAAAAATTAAAAAAAATATGCCAAATTTTATAAACTAGAAAGTTTTTTACTTCTTTATTTAAAGTGATTTTTCAAAATTAAAATTTAACTGAAAAGTAGCAATTGAACTTTTTGAAAATTTGATATGATATTTAAAGAGGATGTGTAACTCTTTTTAATAAAAAAACTTTTTTTGTGAATTAGATTGATTTTTTGTGATCATCTTTAATAACGAAATGACATTATCGTAATTATGTGTACACAGAATGTTCAAGTTATTTGGAGTTTATTGAGCCTAGAATTGAACAAAAAGGTTCAAGTTTCATTCGATTTTTCTCAACTCTTACAAATAAATTAGAACTTCTTGAAAATTTTAAAAATACGGTTATGAGTTCAAAACCGTTTCGAGGGAAAAAAAACAAAATAACAGTATACTTTAAAACTGATTATTTTCTATTCATTTTTTTAGTTAATTTTAGACGAATTTTAAAATTATTAAAAAAAAAATTTAGCAGTAAATAATCAATTGTAGAGTATACTGTTATTTTACTTTTTTTTTAAAAAAGAAATTTTATTAGTGAAGTAAAATTAAAAAGTTGCCTTTTTATAAAATTCTTTATGTCTTTTGGGTTTGATATGTTTATAAAATTTTTCAATAAAAAAATTTGACTATTTCTGATGACTTCATTTGAGAGTTAGCTTGGTCTGTGTTTATTGAAAAGATTAGATATAAAATTTAATCTTGCTAAGATTGGATCGAATTAGGTGAATTAGGAGAAATTCTAAATGTTTGCATATTGTTTTAAATAAAAAAAAACTAAAAATTTTATTTTTTCAATTTTTCTTAATTTTTATAATCAAAACTAAGCTTTACACCTAAAGTATACCTTTTTCCTAATAGCACAGAATAAATTAAAGAATTTTGCAAGATTTTCATAAAAAAATGATCTGTAAATAAATAAAATTTATTTTTAAGCCGTTTATTTAAATGTTTCACCATTTTGGTATCTATCAGGATATAAGTCTTTTGTCTCTTTTGGTTCTGTTTCTTGGAGGATTTTTCGATTTTTGCTTATAGAACTATAACCATAGTAAGATAAACTCGCACAAAGCGCTATTGCAAATACCATTAACTAAAAAAAAAAATTAAATAAAAAGCTAACTATTTAAACGATTACATTAGAAGTTCCTATAGATGTATGCAAATCAAGAACTTTTTTTATCGGTACTTTTGCGTTTATTTTATCCATGATCATTCGGTTCATTTTTAAATATCTTTAAAAAAAATAAAGACAATAGTTTAATTTGAGTTTAAAAATTTTGTATTACCAATTTACTGGTAATTCTTAATTAAAATATAATTCTTAAATGTTTTTTATATAAGAAAGATTTATTTTTTGTTCAAAAAAATAAATCAATTTATATTTAATAACTGTAAATTTTATAAATGTTTTCCAGGATTTTCGGTTTTCATTGTAATATAGCGATCATTCCATTTAATGTTCCAATAACCATATGCAGATAAACCAGCCACGCCAAAAATTACAAAAAGAATCTTAACTAATACAATTTAAATTTAAAAATTATTAATAAAAAGTACATTTGATTTTCCCTGGGCAGTGTGTGTATTAAAATATCGTCTAAGACCCTGCATATTTTTTATTGAATATGGCGGTAAAGGTTCTGTCATCTTGAACAAATTTCTTATATTTTTTTATTTTTAAATTTAATCATTTTATAGAAAAAAAAGAGCTTTTGGATTGTTGTCTAATTATAGACGATTCTTTTTGAAATTAAATTTTTGCATATTCATTTTGAAGTTCACTTTAATGAACACTAAAAATATTTTATATTTAAAGCTCTTTAAAACTCTAGAAATATTAGAAGGATCATTGGAATTGCTTCGTAGTTCGTTTGTTCCTTTCTAACATTTTAATTAGGATGAAACTATATTAATTTTAAAATATAAAAATTAGTAACAAAAAAAAAACTGTTGAATTTAAGATTATTATCAATAAAAAATATGCATAAAACTGTTAATGAAATTATAAAAATCTAGTAGAAGCGATAATTAATTTCATAGAGTTCATTTAATGGCCTGGCTTTTAACTTGGGACTTTGAGCCTCTTTTGGTCAATGGTGTATGTCATCGCCAATCTAACTAAAAACACTCATACTTGATTATACAATTTTATTTATCATATTGAAAAAAAAAGAAATAAATAGTTAAAAAATATTGGTTAAACAAACTAAATAAAGAACTCATTCACCAATTTTCTTCAAACAAATCTATCTCTTCTCGACTTTCACGGTACTCTTCATCACTGTTTTTTCTGGAACAGCCTTGGGGACTTGAATATATTTCATCGTCATCATCATCATCATTATCGTCAACATCGTCAACATCGTCATCTTCATCTTCATCTTCATCACTTGTTTGACTATCTGCTTCATTGAACAAGTTTTGAATGGTGTTAAGTTTAGAATTTGGATCCAAATTTTCACTACTTGTTTCGTTTAGTGAGCCCATTAATAAATTAATGAAATGTGCAGTCTCTGCGACCTTTTCCAAAAAATATTCCTTATCTCTCATTTTTGCCAAATACTCATCTTGAATTGACCACTTTATGGCCAATTTTTCGACAAAAAAGAACAGCTCGTACAATGCTCGACTAAAATTTTTGTCCTCAGTATTGTATGATTCTACCATTAGATGCAAATTTCTGAGGGGTTTTACGGCGAAAATGTTTATGCAAGGCTTGCTATTAGACGCTTGGTAAATTTTTTGAATCATCTTTATCAATAAACTTAAAACTTTGAGTCTTCTATTAAAAGTTTGCACACAACAAATTCGAATTAAAGAGCACCAAAGATCGTCTAAAGCTAGCTGAGTAAAATTAGTTTGTGAAATAATCTCATCCAAAATGCAATAGGCTGACTCAAAGTTTTTTGATAATGTGGTAAAAATTTTAAACGAACAACTCTCACTTGCCAAATCGGCATTGTTTCGGCAAAATTTCCACTTGAGCATTTTTTCATTTCTAATAGCTATAAATGGAATGGTGCTCAAGCTTTCCAGGCTTATCTTGAATTTTTTTTTCTTTGTTCTATTTTCTTGATTGTCTGTATAGCCAGTATTGTTGGCACTAACCTCCCACCGGTCCTCGTCGTAGAAATCATCCCTTGAATTATGAATGTTGAATTCATAATTACTCGATTCGTCGCTAGAAGTCGAGTTTTCAGATTCGCTATGGCTCTCTTCATCCTCATCATCTGCTTCTTCTTCATCTTGATCTTGCTCCTCATCGTCATAATCTTCATTGAACCGGGAGTTGGAATTCTTCTGCTCAGGCACAATTTGGAACAAAATGGAAGTTTTTTTTGTTTTTTGGGAATTTTTTTTGTCCAATGCATTTTCGGAACAAACAGTGGAATCCTCGTCATACGTTTCGTCCTCGTCCTCATCCAGCGAGGAATTCAAATCACGAGTTAATTCACAAAGAGATTTATTTTTTTTAATGGATTTTTTTCTGGCACCAATCACAGCCGAATCGGATTCCTCAATTGAATTTATGCTCTCAGTGTCCGAGAAAACTTCATCTTTGAACTCGAAGTCATCGCCCAAACAATACTTGGCATAATTGGACTTTTTTATACTCTTACCAAAAAAACCTCCAAATTTATTTTTATTCAAATCTAAATTGTCCATTTTAGCTTTGGTGTCCGTGTCTTGGTCAAAGACAATTAGCAAAGTCGATTGGTCTTGAGTGGACAGCTTTTCAACATCATTGGGCTTCGATGTAATACTCGTCAATTTTTCAAATTCATTCAAAGTCTTTGCTATTTGACTCGAATTAAAATTAATGTTTTCCTCACTCAAAGATTCATTGCTATTTTTATTCTTAAGCTTTCCCACATCATAAAACCTCACATCGTCATATGACCACGAAACTTTTCTCAACAACTTGAACTCTGGCAACATAAAATCACATGCCATGGTGCATATTTTATTCAAAATTTTCATCAATCCATTTGACTTATCCTTGCCCAGATATGATCTAATAAAATTTTTAACCAAATATTTAAAATTCAATTCCTTTTCCGAATAAAACAATACATCCAACAATTGAATCAACTCGTATTCCGAGTTTAAACTAAGCTCCAAAAAGCTCTCTTTTTTTGGCACCAAATCCAAATCTGTTTTAGCCAATTTGGCTGACAAATTTATCATTAAAACAAGTAGCTCTCTCGAACTGAGAACAATACAGGCATGGCAAATAATTTTTATGGCAGCTCTTACTGGTTCACCAGCCTGTTGCTTGGGAAACAACTGACCAGATTTGCCATCCTCGCTTTTATTTGATTCGTATTTACTTAATTTGTTAAAACAGTCTTCGATCAGCTTGAGACTAGCTTTGTTTCTTGGTTGGTGGCTCTCTCTATTGTCCACAAAATTTGAAATCATGTCTTCCATTGGAAATACTCGGGATGATATATCACATACGCTCATGACAGCACTCATTTGTTCTCCTAGCAAATCGTCCGAGGATAGATCGTCTTTGGACGAGTGTTTTTTCACCTCGTCCAAGTCGGTGGTGCGATTCAGGCGACCTTTTTCGCCCGAAATTGAATTAAGTGATCTAGAAATTGTTTTTGTCTCGCTGGTTGGTGTCTCTTCTTTGCATTGTTCTCTTTCCAGTGAATTCTTGATGTGGGCAAAATTGTCAAATAATAAAAGACTAGTAAGAAATATATTTAAATGATTTGATTTCCAGTTTGAGTTTAAATTTGTGTTAAGGAAAGAAATTTTGGACACAAGTCTCAAAAATTCGGCATCCATTGCCTGTAAATCGACACATTGTTCATCGTCAAAAGCATTGCCCACATAGCTCTGCATTAGATTGATTAATCCGAACACTAATAAATTTTTATTGAAGCCCATTTTTTGCTTATAAAACTTGTAGAATTCTCTCTTTTTACTGATGTGATTTTTTTCATACACCCCTATTGATTTTGAGTCCTCGGCATCGAATGACGACGAGTCGACGGTCTCGGCACATGTGGCAAAAATTTTTTTAAATATTTCAATTAATTTTAAAAAGAAATCTTGGTTCAAATCAAAGCTGGACTTGATTGGAATTTTGGACTTTTCATTTGATTTTCGCCAAGTGTTGTCCAATTTTTTGTACTTTAGTTTGACTGTGCGCCTCGATTCAGGATCTTTGATGGACAAGCACGAATCGGAGAGAAATGAAACTGAATAGAAGTTGTTGGCCAAGCCGATCTTGTAATTGTCCGTGGAGCGCAAGATTCCCGCACCATCATACTGACTTTTACTCTTATAGTCCACCCATTGTCCACTGCTTATGTCCATTTGAAAGCATATTATTGCATAGATAAGAAAATAAAATTTGGAATGTGTCCTTGGCTTGTAGCTGTCCAGCGATTCGGATATTTTGTCCAGAACATTGGAGAGAAAATTTTGCACATGCGACTTCCACTGTTCCATTTGATTCATGCCAAACATCAAGTCAAGATAACTACAGGCCAGTTTGTCAAAGCCACTGATCATGTATTCATAAATCCAGCAAAATATCAACTCTAATGTGTATTCTCGTTTTGATTCATCCAACTCTTGGAAAATGAAATTGTTCTCGTTTTTGTCCAGATGATTTTTTGCCAATTTGTTGACAGACTCAGGGTCCAAAGTGCCTAACCATGAGCGCATCATTCCAATAAACATTATGCTGATATTGTCCGCAAAAACATTATGGTAAACTTTGTCCTGAAGAGTGACAATGTAGTTGAGAATTTTGAGCAAATTTGGTGGATCGGCTTGAAGAGTTGATTCGCTGGCAAGTGAGTCGAAAAAATTTTTTGCCGCATCGAAATCAAAATCGATGCTCTCCAAAGAACCATTTTCCTTTATGGCATGCTTTGTGCTCTTGATCACATAGGCTAGTTGACTAATGATGCTCTTCTGGTTGTAGAACATGAAAAATTTAAGATCTCGCACGAAATCGTTCTCTTGATCGCTTGGCTCCATATCAGTTCGCGAAGTCAGGAAAAGCAGAGTATTCACGACCTCAGAGTACATGTGCCTAATTAATGGTGCATGCTGATTCTCGGTGGATCCGTACTTGTTTAACAAGTCACAAATTTTCAGGCCCAAGTTGGTGAACAAAAAGTGAGAGTGCAAATAAAGAAAAATTTGAGCGTCGCTTGAATCACATGATTTTGAAGTCAAAATGGTGGGCTCGATCATTTTGGTTGTGTGATGGTGCTTGTGGCCATCTTGGGAGAACTCGGGCTTTTTGGAACACGCCAAACACAAATCAAAATCAAAGCAGTCCAGACACTTAAGTCTCTTTCCGATGATCAGCGACTGACACTGATTGCAATAATGGTC
Organism: Brachionus plicatilis; assembly: GCA_010279815.1. NCBI lineage: Eukaryota > Metazoa > Rotifera > Eurotatoria > Ploima > Brachionidae > Brachionus > Brachionus plicatilis. The sequence continues at coordinate 89,882 of QEOQ01000479.1, forward strand.
CAGCACAAGCATTGGATGTGTGGGCTTATGCGAAGACGACTTGGATACATCAACTAGTGGCTTGTGACATTTTTCCAATGAATCGCCTTTTTTTTCTACTATTGACTTGGAAAAACAGGTAAAGCAATAGCAGTAATCGCGGCACTCTAGACAAACATAGCGAAAGCCGGTCAAAATTGCCTCACATTTGTCACAATAAAAGTTAGTGTTCAACTTGGAAAAGTATTTCCAAAACATGTATCTGGCTACCAGATACTTTTGATATTGTTCATGAGTAGTTATTGCTGAAGAAACACTTTTTAAAAGACTTGTAGTGTCAAATTGTTTGCTGCTGTTTATTTGAAACAACGATTGGTACATGCCAGGAAATATTTTGGTATCAAACGATTCGTCTTCTGGTCTCATCGATTTGTCCAGCACACTCTCTTCTTTTTCTTCAACTTCTTGAACACTCGGCAAAGCTGAGCCAGTTGATTTTTCTCTAGCCAAGTATTCTTTATTGTTGGCTGTTTTCATCACTTCTTCAAATTTTTCTTGGGAAAAATCGAAAAAATCCTCCAGAATCTGGCTCGGAGATAACTGTCTTTCGTCTTTGTACTCACATATCGGCATGGATATGATCATATTTTTGACCAAGTAGCCGTACAGATGCAAATTTTGAATCATTTTTAGATCTTTCAATTCCCAATCGATGTCCAGAAGGCAAGTGACAAAACTTTTAAGTCTAATATAGCGATCTTTGTCAGTCACGGACAATTTGTAATAATCATCTTCCAATGACTTACTGAAATTTAGCAAAATTTTTACAAAGTTATAGAAAGATTTTTGCACCAAGGCTTCGTTTTCAATGCCACATCCGTATAAATTTTGCAGATAATGGGTCATGATTGGTTTCAAACCAGAGGCAATATATGCCCTGATCCGATCTCTGGTTGAGTTAAATTCAAATTTTGTGTATGCTGAATTTGAGTTCGATGCGAAAAAGCTGCTCAGAAACAAGAGAACAAGTTCACATATCAATTGGTCGCAGATACCACTTTGGATTAAGTTTTCCAAAAAGTTGGATGCTATGTCAAAATTTTGCTGGATTAGATCTGAATTTTGTTTTTTTAAAAATAAAAGTTTTTCGACTGAATCCAATTTTAGGATCTCCTGGTCGAACAAAAACTGAAAAATTAGGTTTGTAATCTTGGACTCGGTCTTTGGAAGTCGATTTTTCTTTTTCACATGCACAAGACTATCAGCAGGATCTGAGGAAGCAGACTTGGAATTTCGGTTTAGTTCATAGTCTATTAAATCGCTTGATATTCGATTAAAATTTAAGAGAAACATTATTTTTTCGTCAAGTATTTCCGCTAGACTTCGGCTAAAATGAGCTTGTTTATTTTTAAAAATGAGCTGTTTTTCCACAATGTACATGCGTGTCGACTCGGCTGTTTTGTAGTGCTTCATCACTTTTTCACTGAAAACAGGCGAGTCTTCTTCGTCAAACACATCCTCGTAGCTTATGGAAGTATCATACCATACAATGGCACAAAATATTTTTATGATTATTTCACTTGCTGATAAGCCACCTATTTTACTTTTCAACGAGCCCAAGCTGGTCTCCGAATTACTAAAAGTTTTGTCATAAAGACTCAAAAATTTTACAATTTGACAAGGGTTTTTTGGATCAGGCGAGTTTAACCACTTTGATAAATGGTTGGATACACTCAAGAGAAATTTATGCAATTTTTGATCACTCGGACTGTTTTTAATGGGCAAATTTTGGATGCCGCTTCTGAACAAAATTCTATAGTACTCATGGTTCATGTTGGTCACTGCTTGGTATTTTTCATTTGGTCCGATTTGGGCCTGAGTAGATGAATTGACAGAAAATTGATGCTGAAACCCGCACAAAAGAAAAGCCTTGTCTGAAGACTCATCTTTGGAATTTTGCTTTTCGATGCTGGTTACTTTGGAACTCTGCATGGTTTGTGGTATTTCGTGGTTAGTGCTATATATTTCAGAGGATACCTTGTGCAAATTAGTGCCCATCAAACAAGACAAGGAATGAACAAGATCTACAATTCTGGGTTTATTTACCGATTGATCGAAACCGTAAGCGTTTACGGTAAATTTTAAAAAAAAATGATTGTTTAATTTTAAATCTTTGCTCGAATGAATATTAAAAATTATGGAAGAGTCTGAATTGATTTCAATTTGATGATCTATAATCTCTTTGTTTTCAGCTTTTTTTGTTATATTGTGAACTTGCTCATTTGAGTCGATAAATGTAAAAGAGATGCTGCTAAAAAATTAAATTACTTATTAATGTTTTTATTTTTAATTCATTTTTATTACTCTGAGCATTCAGAATTGTTCAATTTGCATTCGGTGTCCAACTCAATTACAAAGCGTTTAGCTAGTGGATAACTATACTCTTCTGCCAAATCGAAAATTGAGCTTTTTGTCTTTGAGTTGAAGTTCCAGCTTTTGAGCAATATTTCTTTTTCGCATTTCTTAAATTTAAAAATTACTTGCTTTCTAAATTCTAAATAAAGTGGACAGAATCAAGACAAGCTATAAAAATTGAATAAATTTTGCTTTTTTTTTAAATTTTTATTTATTAAATTAAAGGACTTGGAGTAATTAAACTTTTGATTAAAAAGAAATGTATCATTATTTGTTTAATATAAAAAGGTGATTAGAAAAATATTAAATATCAGAATTTTCTCTTGTATCAGAAAATATATGATTCAACATAAATCATGATACAAAACACTAAAAAACTAAAAAAATAGAAAATTTTTTTACTTTTTAACTGAATTTTTCCCAGGTAAATTTTTAAAAAAAAAAACTTTATTTCCATGAAATTTCATGCTCTTTCAGAAAATAAGTAATTTTGATTTGATTTATATATGCATTGTTGAGATTTTTGCTGTTGAATAGCACGTACTTTTCATAGGGTCGGACCAGAGTTGTTTAATAATCACAAGTCTCAAGTTCAAATCCGGACTTTTATTTTTTTGTTTTTTTTTAAAGTCCGTACTTGGACTTTAATTTTAGTGACTTTGACTAGGCCGCCACATTAACTACCTGGAATGGCAAAAAATTCATATTGTTCGGACTTTTTTTTTAAATTTTAAAATCAATTTAAAAAAATCTTTGCAAAATTAACTAAAAACCAAATTCCTATCATATTTGCGTCATTTTTTTCAGAGTTCTAATTAGATAATGTATGTTGTTCCTTGCTTGATTCAAATACTTAATATCTGATTCCTAAGAAAAAAGTTATAAAATCTTAAAAATTTGGTTCGATGAATACTGAATTTTTACAAAATAAGATTTTAAAAAATATTAGAAATTTAAAATACTTAATATAAAAAATGGATTAAAAATATATTATACATTATTTCATTAAAAAAGTTAAGCTTTTTGTATTTTTGTGAAGCATTGTTTTAATAAAAATTTAATAAAAAAATTGACTTTTAACCTTTCCTCCAAAAAGAAAAAATTTAATTTAAAAGAAACGCTTTTTTGAATTAAATTTGAAAAAAATATTTAGTTACCTTTTCAATTATCGACTTGGAAAAAAAAGTTTTATTGATTGAATTCAACAAGTTGGCGCATTCAGAAGACAATACTGTGCATAAACTTGATTCTAGTTTTTCAAAAATGCTCGTTAGCCACAAAACAAAATTGTATAGAATATTTCTAAGAAAGCTTTCTAATCTTGATTGATACCTTATCCTGTTTTTTTCACTTTTTTGGAACAAATTTTGAAGATCGTAGCTTTTTTTGAACAAAAATTTTGCATAATCATTTATAAAATTGTTGATATGCTTAATCATCATATTCTCAAAAATACAATCTTTGTCAATTTGTTTGCTTCGAATTTTATTCTGAATGTTATAAAGAACATTAGATTGGATCGAGTTAACTAGTTGGTTGGATGCTCGCATAAGCTTACATTCTGTGTCAAAATCAATGCTTAATTCATGATTGAAAATTAAATTGATAAATTTTTCTAGAAATAAAATAATTTGATTCAATTCGGTAAAATTTTCGTATGGATTTTGACTTTTAGTTAAATATTGAATAAGACCTAATTTATTTTCAGTCAATTGTTTACAAAAAGCTTGGAACAAAATCTGATTCGAAGTTCTATTCAAAGACATGTCTTGCTTGAATGAATTGGGATCATTTGAAATGTCTGCACTGGTCAAATTTTGCTTTACAAGACAATCAAAAAATTCTATTAACTCGTCTTGCTGGAAAAAAACACCAACTCCATTTCTAATTATTTCTCTGGTTATGTCCAGAAGCATCTGATTTCTCTTGTCCAAATTGCCATTTTTTTTGTCGCCTTCATATGCATCGATTATATTGCATAGGCTTTGTAAAATATGTGACGATTTTGTCTGTTTAAGATTTGATTTCATCTCAGCACAATTAACCAACTCAAACAACAAAATTAAAATGGGAACCTTTAGGTTCGAAAGAAGAAAATCAGTTGAATCTGAGCTTTTTTCAATCAGCTTCATTGATTTCAAATATATTTTCCATAGATCGTCAATTTCAAAATTTTCCAAATCTAAAAGTTTCACTTCATTTTCGTCCCAAGCTAAAGCCAAATTTTTCTAAAATAAATAAAATAAAAATTTACCAAACTAAAAATTTCTTGATTTCCTACATGTTGTTCAGCAAGTTGACAACACAGCCAAAGTATGGCACTGACTAAAATTGATGCCGGACTGTTTCCTTTATCCAAAGAACTAGGCTTTAAAAAATAAAAAATATAAAAATAGCTCAATTTTATCTTATTAAATTTTTTCTTTACCAGGGATTTTAAATTTTCAAAAATATCTAGTGAACTATGTCTAAAGCCGACTAGATTTACATTCGAAATATTGATTGTCTTAGGACTGTTTTCTTTAGATCGGAGTAATTTTATTATTGCATACTTTATAAACAAAATTTAAATTTTTTTAAATCTGAATAAATGCTTAATGACTAACGTTTGACATATTCGTAAATGGTACTTCTAACATTATATCAATTCTAAAAATAGAAGATTAATCTCTTTCTCATTTCTAAATTGTTTAGCTTACTGATTTTCATAAAGTTCAAAATAAAATGCCTCATATAAACATGATTTTTTATTGCTTTGTGAGCTATTTAGAACAAAAAAGTTTATTCAAAATTTAAAAAAATGCTAAATTTAAATTAAATGTTAAGAACAATTTTCAAATGCATACTTTTTAATGTAAGAATTAAATTGTTCTTTGGAAGTGAACGAGTCAAATTGGGTGAATTTTTCAATTTTAGGCCTTGTTTTGTCGAATATTAGAATAACTACGACTGAATGTATGCCTATTGATTCAACTTTTAATTTAAGGTTAACATTGGTCAATGTTACATTGCTTTCTATCTCTAGGACTATGTTAAAGCATGAATTTATTTCGAAAGGTGACTCTTTTATTAAAGAAAGTAATAAAGTAAGTAAAAAAAATTTTGTTTTTTTAATTACCTTTTGACGATCGATAGCTTTCCAAGGAGAATTCCGTGTTCTCATCCTCTACTGTCAAAATTATTTCGGTTTCATTCAGTTTTTCACTTTTTGGTTCATTGGCTATTTTTAAAGATTTGAAACCAACTTTTTGAGCTAAAACGCACAGAATTTTATTTGTTTTTTATTTAAAAAAAGAATATTTTTTATTTTAAATTTAAATTGATTTTTTGCAAAAGAAATAAATCATTTTTAGGAAAATTATTAAACTTTACAAAAAAAACAGTTAAAAAACTTATGAAATTTATTTTCTTCTGTAATTTTTTTAGATAAGTCTCTTCCTAAATTCAAACTATAAAAATTAATTGATTTATTATTGTACTGCTTTATATTGTCGGCTACTAATTAACAAGTTTTTTTTTCTTTGAAAATAAATATTTAGTTAAATATCTATTATTATTAGCTTATGATTTTATTCTAAGATATAATGAGAATGTTTCTAAAATTTTTTAAACTTTGTTTAGCTAAATGCGAAATTTTGTTTTGATAATTTAAATTTTACTATTCTAAAATTTGTTCGATCAATTGAAATCTTCATAAAAAAGAATGATTTGTTTAATTTTTACTAAATGAATTTTTTTAAATCAATTTTCTACTTTTAGCTAAAAATTTGTGTCATTTGTTTCAAAATTTTAAGAGATTTTTTTATCATCAATTTAGATAAAATAGAAAATATTTTTAGCAGACTTAAATTACCTGTTTTTCTAAGGCTTAATTGAGATGCTTCATTTATTTTAGCGATTAGACTACTGAATTCGTATTCTAGCTGGAAGTTTTCTTTTAAAAATAAATTCGATTTTAATAGACGCAAGATGTGGCAAATTAATACCTAATATCAAAAGTAAAGATTTCATTATTCCTTTTAAGTTTCCTCGGGCTAGATTAAATGAAACATAGATTAAAATTGCTTCTGATTTATCTTCAACACTTGTTGACGTAACTCTATAAATTTAGAATAATTTTAATGAACTACTCATGCCAGGATACTTACTCTAGCAAATCTTTGAGAAACGAGTCTACTTTATCCAGAACAGTGGGTGTCAAGAAAGTTTTTTTGGATTCAAGAGTTAAAGATAAAGGTGGCATGTTTTCAAGTGCATTTCTTAAATTACACAATTAATTTATCCTTATCAAAAATAATTTTCGCATAGATTACTTTGTAATTTGAAGAATTTTTGCGTGCAGCGAAGGCATCAATTGAGATTGAACCAGAGCCATTGCGGAGAGCATTTCAAAATACCAGCAAATAGAAGCGTCTTGAACGCTTAGACTGGGCGCTTGAGACACTACCTTTTGACCAACTAATTTAATTGATCTTATTTTAAGCTGATCGTTAACCTTAGCCCAATAGCTTTTCTCGTTTAATCGTTTGAAGACAATTTTCAAATAGGTTATGTTCTGGTTATTTGGAAAACAATTACAAATGGAATATTCATTGTTAAGTGTCAAGTTGTAGTCGCATTTGGACACCACTGTTTCAAGTTTTTCAGGCCCGCCGGTCCGAACCTCAATAACTATTGATTTCAAAAATTCATCGGTTTTATTTCCGATCGAAAATAGGGACAAATTGGTCAATTTTAGATTTTCTTTTAACATTATTAAAATATAATGATCTTCCCATTTTTCTGAGTTGGTAGTTTGCCAGTATGACATCCATTTACCATCAATAATGCTATCAAATAAAATAATAAAAATATTAGCTTTTCAAATCGGATAAAATCAGAAATTTAAAGATTGCCTATTGCAACATAGTCTGAGAACAAGGAGAATTTTATAAAGGAAATGTATTTTAAAAAAATTAAGGTCAGAATAAAAAAATTGAAAGGACATTAGAATTTTGATATTTTTCACCTTTTTTATCTGTAATAAGATATGGTTCCTAGAATCATTCTTTATTTTTTGGCATTTAAAAGTAACTGGTGAAACACAGACATGGAATTACAATTAAAAATTACATTCATAGAATAAAAAAATTTTATTTACAATTGCCGCACTCCTACTCTTTGAGATGCATCAAAAAAATAATCAAAAAGAAATTGGATTTAATTTTAAATTTAAACTTATAAAAAATTTACTCAAAAGCAGATTTGTTTTAAATTCCAAGTCCGGACTTTAATTTTGGTGACTTTGACTTAAACTAGGCCGTCAAAATAACTACCTGGAACAGAAAATTATTTATGTGGCCAGACTTTAAAAAAAAATTAAAAGTCCGTACTTGGACTTTAATTTGAGACTTTTAAAAAACTCTACTTAAAAGTATGCAACCTAACACTGATTATTAGGAAATGATTTTTAATATTTAAAATAATATTTTCAATCATTTTTTATTGATTTTCAATTTTCACCACACATCAAAATTAAAGTTTCAAAATTTAGTTAATTAATAAACTGAATTTTCAGAAGAATCATTCATTTTTCAATTCGATTTTCAAGAACTCCGAAAATAAATTTTAATTGCTCTTATTTAAAATTAGGAAATTTAGATGGTGAGATTTAATATGTTACGTAGATTGTTTTTAGATTTTTCAATAACAACATAGTTAGGGGGTATTAATGAAAATATAAAGTTTAACTTTTGATGAGTTTAGAAAGAGGAAACTTCAAAATGTTTTGCATATTCATTATTAATTAAATATTTTAGAAATTACCTTTGTTTTTAAAATCTATCAGCATAAAGTAAAATTCATAGCATTTTAGTGAATAGAAACTTAGAAGTCACAAAAAATTTTAAAACACATTCAGACAATAATTTTGTTCTCGAAATTAAAATCGCTCTCTTTGATTAAAAAACAATTTATTTCTTTCCTAGCATTTATTTTTTCCTTTTCGAAAGTCTAATATTTAAACCTTAACTTCCTGCAATATTTATGATGTCTAGCTTCAATTTATTTATTTTTATAATATTTTCATTATTTTGATATATATTTAAGGCCTAATACAGTTTCATTAGTATCATCTTCAATGTAAAATGTAGAAATCAAACATTACTTCTAAGATTTTTGACTTTTTTTGTTTATTATTTTGAAACATTGAACATTTCTTTTTACAGTAAATTATTATTATTGTAAAACAATGGGGTGTCAATGGGAGATTTGAAACAATTTTTACAATTTATTTTCCAGATTTCTCAATTAAAAGCCGTATAGAAATTAATTTTTAAGGTATTTTTTTAATTTTCTATTCCTATTGTTTTGATTTTTTTTAAAAACGTATTTTTGTGAAAAAAATTGAATATAAAAGAAAATTTTAAATCTAATATACATCATAAGAAGTTTAACTAAATTTTTTCATTTCAGTTCAGAAGACCTCTCATCAAGTTTTTTTTTTTTAAAACGTGTGATAAAATTAAATCAAATACTTAAAAAAAGCTTTACCCAAAATCATTTCTAAATCTTCTGAAAATTGCAATCCATTATAATAAGGGCAATTTTGTAAACTTTTTGCAAATAAATTATTTGAAATGCTATTGCATTTATTTTTAAAAATGAAATAGGTTTCTTAAATTTAATCAATTGAAAAAATTTCACAGACCCAAAATAAACTGAGATCGTTATTTAATTATTTTAATGGTCTTCAATTGAATTTTATTGTCGATTTTTATTTTTTCGAATGGACTCAAATAATTAATATATAATTTTGATATTTTTTGGTTTTGATTTTTTTTTAAATTAATAATTTTAAAAAAAAGCCTAGAATTCTCATTTAAAGTGTTTAAAAATTTTATAAAAATAATTTTACTTGTGAATCTTCTCTTGACAGCAACAAGACTTGAGGCTAGAAATGCATTGTTCGTCAACGTAGATTGATTTATTTTCTTGTATTAAATTTATTTTTTTAAATGAGTTTTTTTTGCATGAAATAAATTACTTCTAATCTCTTCATAAAATTTATTTTCATTTTCAAGTAGAATTTTTCGCCGTAAATTAGCCACCAGTATACTATTTTCTAAATATGGCGCGTTTATCAGCTCTGCTGGCAATCGATGACTTAAAATAAACTAAAAAAATAATTTCACATTCCTAAAATTTTAATTTAGAATAAAATCAAACTTGGAATAATTTAGCTGCTAATTGATTATAGGGAAAAAATTTTTCATCCGTGAACGCGTCCAATAAACCGGGCATGAGAGAACAAGTAATCATTTTTTCAAAATGCAACTCGGAATTAAATTTCCAGCAACAGGATTCAAATTGCTGGAAGAACGTTTGTATTTCATTCAAACTAAGTGAGCCGTCATATGTATCCAAACAGTAGTTTGTTAGTTGACTCGAACTTTCGTTGTCGAAGCCAATCGATGCAAGGTAGTCACGAAATTTGTAATCATAAATATGGCTCTGAACCATACGAAGATAAATTTGCACTAAATTTAAAAGTTAATTTTACCTGTTCCCGTTTGATTCTGTCAGAAATATTTGACAAAGCTTCTTTGATTCGAGAAGAAATTTCATTCTTAGCTTTGTTGTCGTGTTCTGTTTGCTTTCTTTATCAATTTTAGCAATCTTAAATATCAAAATTTATTTTATAAAAATTTACTTTATTAAATTGCAAATTAATTCGTCGAATTTGTTCCCTGATTCTTCATTGATGTCTTGAAATAAAGTTAAAATAAAGTTTAAATTAAAATTATTTTTAAAGTTACTTGTCGCCGGAATAATCGAATTTGAAAAGTTCTTTATTGAAATTTTATGAGAAAACATAAATATGTGAGAAAATTCAGTCAAGCAAACAACTGGAATCAATTTGGGTTAGAATTTTTTGTGATTCCAATTGTGCTTAATCAATGACCAATACCTTTGTTAGGTTTTCCTCGAAGCTTTGAGCAAAGTCTTGTTCGGAATAGAGTGTTTCGTTTGGGTCGTTCTCTGTTGATAGCATTTTCCAATTTACTCACAAATAAATTATTACGTTTTTGTTTCAGAAATAAAGGTAGAATTGTTGAAAGTAATTTCAATTAATTTATTTTAAATTATTTTAAGCAATTATTCTTATTTTATTTTATAGCTAGATTTCAAATGTAAAATTTCAAAAGTTATTAGCAAATTTTATTACTCAAAAGTTTGGTCAATTAAATTTTGATTTTATTTTAAAACAAATCACGATTTTTGATTAAAATAAATTTCTTGATCACTAATTGACTAATGATTGACTTAAAAGGAGTGCCTAACAACTATGCTCCTGAGCATAACATTGACCAAATTAAATTTTTTAGGCCTTGATTCATTTTCATTTTCTGCATTATTTATAAATAAATAAATAAAAGAACATTAATGTTGTCTTGTATAATGCTTTTTTTCATATGTATATCGTTTATGAGTTTATCTCAAAATTTATAAATAAAAAAAAATATTAAGTCAAGTTGTGTTCAATTTGTTAATTAATGTCATTGTGCACTTTTTTTAAAATATTGCATCAAATCAGGAATTTATTTAGATGGACAAATAAAATAAAATTGTATAAATTATTAAGTTATTCAATTAGGAGCAAATTATGTGTCAGTAAAACTCAATCTTTGTCATAGAAATAAGCTAAAGCTAATTTATTACGCATTGTATTGTAATAACTCTTTCGAGTCGATTCAGATTTTTTGCTAAATGCTGCTTTAGTTTCCTTTCATTTTATGATTTTTTTTATATTTGTGTACTTTTAAAACTCATAGAAATGCCTCGGAAGATAAAATATATTTTTTTTGAATATTACTCAACGTTTCTAGGCGTGCTGTAAAGAATATTTTTTCAAGTTGTCTACTTAATCGCCTTGTGTCATTTTAAACTTAGAATTTATTTTATTCAAATGAAAAAAAAATTAAATGTAAAGCCACGTTTTGTTAAATAATTTTAGACTAAAATTAAAAAAATATAATTTTTAAGTAAATTCTCTTAGAATGAATTAAAAATTACTCGACAACAAACTAAGCTTAAAAATCCGCTAATTACTAAATCAAAACAAATTATTTTTATTTTTTTTAGTTTGAATTGGTATTAA
>QEOQ01000479.1:101540-152403 GCA_010279815.1 Brachionus plicatilis
TTTTATTTTTTTTTAGTTTGAATTGGTATTAAACAGCACAAGAAATTATGAAACAATCAAAAATAAACAATTTTATTTAATAATAAAGGCTTTATAAATTTCATTTTTAAAAGTCATTTATTCAGCTTTATCTATTTAATTTGGAATTAGAATTTATTCAAAAATATTCTTTTATTAAGAGTTTAATTTTCAAAAATTAAAGGAAGGTTTTTTAATAATATATGAATATCCAAGTTTGGTGACCCATTTTAATTTATTTTTTAAATCGAATAGGAATAGAAATTGATATTTAAATTGTGTTACTTAAGAAACCATAATTTTTTAAAATAACAAAATAGAATAAAATAAAAAATTCAAAATTAATCGATCACAAATTATACTCAAATTTAGATCGGTGCCAAAAAATAATAAATCGCTTTATAATTTGAATTTTAAAGCAAAAGTGAAGTTTAAAGAGGCTCTGTTGACTAAGATAAAGCTAAAAAGCTAAATCATGGCTATGATTGAATAAAATTAAGTTCATTTAAATTTTGTATCCGATTAGCTCCAAATATTAAAGTTGAATATTTGTTTTTAATATTATTAGGGCAACTATGGTTTTTGAAACAAAAATAAAACCTTTATCGGCAAAAAAGAGCGTTTTCAAAATTTAGAAATTTATTCTATTATATTCCAATTAATTCAAATTGTGATTTTTTATTTTTTAAATTACGCATTAATTTAAACCGACAACAACGCAAAATTAATTGTCAAATTTGGCTCTGTATACCTATGTGCCGTGTTGAGTGAAATTAGGAAAAATTTTTAACAAAATTCCAATTTATATCTAGTGAACAACATTTTTCCAGCAACAAATCAGACATTGGTTAAGATACTTTTCTTTTACCTGGTAGATGAAAGCCTAGAAAATATTTGAATAAGAGATTAAAATTTTGCTAAAATCAAAAAATAAACCTTGGTTGCTTTTTTGGTGTTGAGTTTCAGTGAAAGAATTAGGGTGTAAAATTTACGTGCTAAAAATATGGAAGAAAAAAACAAAAACTAGGATAATATGTCAATCGATATGTATAGAAAAACAATTAGACACAAAGATAAAATTTTGCCTCGTATCAAATAAATTAATTAACTTTTCTTTTTTTTAATTAACTTGCAAGAGACTATTGGGACAAAAAGCCAATTTGGACTGCCGAAATAGCTTGAGGCTACCTAAATTGCGCAAAATTGATAGAACTATCTGATTAATTATATTTTGTAAACAATCGACTCTTAAATAGCTCTAGGGCCACAATTATTCTATCAACATTATTACAACACACACACTTGAGCTCTTTATTTTTATTCAAAACTCCAAAACAATTAGTTTCAAAATAAAAAAAAAATTTTAATACCTTAAAAACAAAATACTTAGATATTAAAAGTAAGTGGAATGAGCTTGATCGTATTATGTTGTTTGCAACCAAGTTTTTCTAATGTATCAAGCTGTTTTTACCAATCATTTTGATTCAAGTTGCTAACTTGATTTATTACATAAACCTTATTGATATTTTTTTCTTGTCAAACCATTTTAATGCCTAAATAAAGTTTATATTGTCAAAACTTAGAAATTATCATGTTCGCTAAACAAATAGTTTGAGCTGGTGTTGGCCAAACAACACGAGTAGTATTGAATTTCAGCCTAGATACCGTAATAAGGGAATTAGCACGTTCTAGGTTGATTTTGATTTGTTTTGTTTATAAATTAGAACCGTCTTTTCTCAATGGGCCTAATGGTCTCTAAATGGTCCGCACTTAATCAAGTCGACAAAAAAATAAAAAAAAGTTTTTTGAATTATTTAATTTCAGACCTTCCCAAGTCCAATTTAGTGAAGTTGAAATTTGAAATTTTTAAATGACTTTATTTTGAAGTCTCTGAACAAATTTTCAAATAGAAAAAAATTCAATTTTTATGTGTGATACTTAAAATAGAATTGCTATTTTTTCCATTATTCAAAAAAAAATAACAAACCAAAGAGTGTAATATTAAAAAAAAATTTTATTTTTTTTAATAAATTTTAAAATTATGGTTTTTATTTTAGTTTCTAATATTGTTTGTGTTCATTGCTTTTAAATTGTTGGTCCTCTTTTGTCAGCTTAATTGCACACCGCGATTCGTTCTACAAATAGTCGGATCGAGAGCGAATTGGCGCACATGTGCGCAAATAGCAGCAAGCACCTCGATTATTTAGTCGGGCTTCAAACAAAAAATTCTTATTTACCCTTCTATTGATTTTGTATTTTTCTGTCGTGGTGTTTGCCAAGTTTTGTCAAGTTATGTAAGCATAGAAAAATTTTCAAAAATTAAGTCTCTGAAGCATAATAGCAACTAGTCAATTTAGTTTCACAAAAAAACCTATTTCCTCATTTAGATCGGCTTTAATTATTTCCAAATGGTTCATAATTTACTCTGAAGCACACTTGAATGCAAGTCAGATGGCGGTGCGAGTCAATCAAGCTAACTTGAACACGTCTAACCAATCGATAAACTCCAACACCGACAGTCTTAAGCTAGTGAGCAAAATCCGCAAAATAAAGGAGAATCTTGACCAGTGCTACACAAATACCAGCTTGAACAGGTCGCTCAACTCGACCATTTGCTCTGACACCTTGTCCAATCAATTGAATGTAAACAATCAATATGTGAACAAATCGGGCTACAAATCCTCGAATCCGTCCAAGTATATTCTGGTAAGTCGTCAGGCACTTGACTTCGAGCTCAACAACAACCCCATCTCGCTGGACAACCTTGCCTTGGACCAGTTCTCCGAAAAATTGACCAACAGCTTCAGGTCTGATCAGGAGTTGAATCAAGCTGAGGTGCCAAATTTGAAACACGCGGTCTACTCAGAGAATGTTAGCCGTCAGTCGTCAATCAGGTCCTTGCTCACCGAGAAGAACTCAAAATTTTTGCCCAACACAAACATGGCCAACATGAAGAACAATTTTGCCAAGATAAAAAAAATCAAGACAAGAAATCAGCTGAATGACGAATTTCAGGAGTTTAACAAAGAAGAATTGAATTTGCTGCAAGATTGGGACAAGTCGAGCTCGTGTAGGGACTCGCCGTTGCACAGTCGTGCGCCATCGCGACCTACCACTCGACTGGGGTTTCAGAACGAGCCCGACTGGAACAATCTGGAGTACTCAGACAATGTGACTATAGCCTCGTCGTCCTCAAACGAGACCAATAGCAAATATCAAGACATGGATGAATACGAAAATATACTTGATGTTCCGAAGCCCATTGAGTGCAGACACTTGGAGTGGAATGACAAAAATGTGCAAAAAAGCAAACGTGATGACGAGAGTGAGTCGATTTTAAGCGACTTGGTTACACATTTACAATTTGAAGAACAAAAATCGGCAAATAATTTGGCACATTCGCGATTTAAAGGTAACATAGATACTTTTATTAAAATTTCCATTGAAACAAACGCCCTTACTTTTGATTAATGTTTAATACTTTTATTTCTATTGTTTGCTTATGATTTTTGTTTATTTTATTTAACAGATTAAAATTTTTTTTTTTTTAATTTTTAATTCACTCTTGTCACATTATTTAATGGAAACTTAAATTAGGGTTTTTTGCCAATTTAATTTTTGTTTAAAATTATTGAAATCATTTACTTAGACAAATATTTTCAAAATAGAATTTTAATCAATTATCATTTGTGGTGCGTTTTAGTTGGCCGTATGTATCAAGGTATGTTTAGACCTTTTTAATTCAAAGATAATTATAAAATCTTTAAAAAAATTTATTTTGCGTAATCGGTTACGTAATTTATTATTTTCAATTAGAAAAAAACATTAATATCACAAATAATTTTTATGTTTGAAGGAAAGTGAACAGATGAACAGATTTTTTTAATTTTGGAAAAATTAGGGTTAGCAGTCGTAAATAAGAGAACATTTTCTTAATAGCCTTTTCCTAAGGTGCTAAAACATAACGAAATTCAGCTATCTGATTAATTTTTATTTTTTAGATTGATTGACTGGCGAAAAACTGTAGACCTTGTTAAAACTTTTTTTTTATTAATTTCATGTGTTTTTAAAAAAGAGTGCAAATAAAAGCTCTCAATTATCAGTTTTTTTTTCAACACTTGAATTTCTAAATCAAAAATATACTCTATGGTTTTTAAAAATATATCATGATAAAGTTGAGTTAAAAAAGAACGCTTATAAAAAATATCTCAATTAGAGGAAATAAAAATTTTGGAGTAAAATTGTTTAAAAGATAATGGACGTTAAGATAATGAACTTTAAGTTAATTTTGTTTAAAATTTTCAAAAAAAAAATCGAGACTTGTAATTAATTAACCATTAAAGTGGTCCATTTGGGTCTGTTTAAATTCAAAATATTTATTATTATTATTATTATAAAAAAGCTACAGCAAAACTAGCTTGTGGAGGCGGCCTACAAGAGAGGTAGCCTATGGTAGCTCGTTGCACATAATGAGATAAAACACTGAAAGAAATATACAATAAAAATTTTAGGGTTAAAAAAGTTAATTAATTTTTACAAGAATAAAAAAACTGGAAATATTTATCTGTAAACATTATTATTTTATATAATGGTTGAGATTTAATAACTAATTAGAAAAAAATTTGTTATTTTAAAAATTTTCAGATTTTTGATAGGAAAAAATGTTCTAAATAATGGAAAAACCAAAAAAAAAATAATGCCAGCTTCTATTTTCGATTTTGGCGTCTGGTCCGAATTTAGAATTTTTACACTCTTAGCTTTTAATTTAAAAAGAATTCAAGTGGTATTTTTTAATCATGGTTTTAATTAAAATTTTAAAATAATTTATAAATGAATTCTTTAAAATAAATAAATATTAATCAAATTACATAAGCTTAATTTCTAAAAATGTTTACATTAAATTAAAATGGTTGAATTTATTGAGTTCAAGTATTTAAAATATCATTAAAAATTCTCTAATGCACTCGATCTAAAATTTTAACATTCATGTTTATTGAATGGTAATAATTTATTTTGCCAAAAGGCACCAGGAGATTACAAGTTTAACCACATATTATGGACTGTTGAAAGTTAGACAATAATAACGCTTTTAATTTCTATAGAATAATATATTAAATAATCAATTGTGCCTAAGGTTAGTTTTGAATTTTTTAAATTACAATTATTATGCCATATATATATTTATGAAATATCTAACTAGTCTAGAGGAATTGTTCTTGACAAAGTTGTTGCCAAAAAATGAAGCCATTCAAGTAATAAAATTACAGAAATAAAAATATGAGATTAGACCTCGAGGTTCTTCTGTTTGTGGACAAGAAAATTAGGTGTTTGTTTTTATTTGTCTTTCCATGAAAGGTATATGAGCATGTTTAATGTTTCTGGCAAAATTTATTTTAAAGCTTAACATTTACCGGTATTTTTTTTATTTATTTTTGATAATTACAACTAAAGCTCTTATAAATTAACAAGATTTTTTAATATTTTTTTTCAAAGAATTCGAACACGATTTTGATGTGCAAACTACATCGGATGTTTATTCGGAAGAAAATTCACTTAGTCTGAACAATAACAAACTCGCTCAGCCATCCACTCCAAACATGGCAACGATGTTTGTGCGCGAAAAAAAAATTGCTCAAACCAAAAAATTGGCCAGTTCTGGTCAAAAAAATCTGGACCTATCAGCAAATCAATCGCCTGGTTTTAACTCAAATCTAGTCCAAAGACACTCGACTAACGATGATGACTCTTCCAACTACAAGCGCCTTAGCAATACCATTAACAGCTTATTCTCAAATTTGATTGACAATTTGGAAAAGCAAAAAAACAAAGATTACATAAATGAGTCCGACTGTGATTACAAATTTAATTCGAGCATGTTTTCCAACTCGAACACTCACGTAAATAAATCATTTGATCATTCTATGACAAATAACAAAAACAAATCGCTTCCACAAGCCAATTCGAACAAAGAATCAAACAAAGACAGTGGGTTCAACCAGGAAATAAGCTCTCCTAATGACTCACAAACCCAGCTTATTCTCAAGAACCAAGCGAGCAATGCCATCAAAATTAATTCTTTGTCGCATGGCACCAGCGAATCTAACCAAATACGATCCAATTTAAAATCGTACGAATTTTCCACTCAAACATACAAAAGCGATTCCAACCAAATTTCCCTCTTGGACAGATTTTTGTACAACGAGCAACTTGTGGCTGAAAAACATTCCAAAATCGAGTCTGTCATAGTCGCTTTTTTCAATCATAAAAATTTGACTCTAGACGACTATTCAATTATTGAGTATATTCTGAATCAAGAGGGCATAACTATTAAAACTTTCAAGCAGTTAATAAAAGAAAAATATTACAACATCGAATGGCCTAATGAGCTTTTGCTCTATTTACATCAAATAGTCAACGAAAGAGAGTCACCAAGGTCGGAGAGTGTTGATGAAAATATCGACCATGTTTCCATTTACGAAGACAATTATTCGCTGAACAGCAACATGACAACTGGTGCCAATGATCCCAAATTTGTTGATATCGAGACTAGACTGAATACTAATCCGATAAATGGAACTTTAATTAGACAAGAAATTGCTGACATTTCACCAAGCCGCTCTGGCAGTACCAGGTCTTATCGTCGCCTAAAAGAAATAAAAAACTCAACCAATTCTAGAAGAAAAAACAGTGTGCGGGAAGAAGAATCATTTTGCCAAGACCAGGATAAATTGATTAAGTCCTTGTCCAATTCTTTCACGAAGAGACGCGAGCGCAAGGGCTCGTTGCCTGAAGTAGCCACTAGCCAAATAGTAAATGGACCAAATGAGATGCAATTGTCGCACTA
Source organism: Brachionus plicatilis (assembly GCA_010279815.1). Lineage (NCBI taxonomy): Eukaryota > Metazoa > Rotifera > Eurotatoria > Ploima > Brachionidae > Brachionus > Brachionus plicatilis. The sequence continues at coordinate 108,403 of QEOQ01000479.1, forward strand.
TTCGGAAAATTCAAATGGAACACTGGTGCATGGACTCAACAATGATGATAAGTTGAATAGGCGCTCGCGCAAAGGCGCTTTTGTCCTAGAGGTTCTTAGAACAAGCATGTTTAGGTCAAAATCGCTGACTGATCTGAACAATTCGCTGCTGAATTGTGAACGCGGTGGAAACGAAAATTCTGCTATCAAGCACAAATCAATTGGTGCCAATTTAAATTATTCGCATGTGAAAAATTGTGAAAAAGAAGATCAATTAAGAAAAGAGTAAAAATTTGAACAAAAAAAATTTATTTTTTAAATTATTTAAATTTTATTCTAGTTTTTCGGGCTTGATATGGCAATGTGCTGATATGTGCTACCCTGAATACAGAAACAAGTATAAAGAGCTATCATGGCTATTGGTTTGTAGTGATATTAAAATCGAAAATTTTGAAATTGACTTTTTTTTTACTCCTAGAACGGTGATAAAATGTCTGCTGATTCCAAACTGAAAGAAATTGAACAACGACTTAGCATTGAGAAAAATTTGAGAGACAAAAATCTTGCCCTACTAGAGAATGTTGAAAATAGATGTAAAATAAAAAGTAAGTGAACAAACGTTAAGCTTAAATAATAGAACGGAGATTGAATTTGAAGTCTTTTTAAAATTTTAAAATTTTTAAATAATTTTCAATGAAAAATATAATTAATTTGTCGAGAAATTTTAGAAACCCCAAACAAAATTTATAGATATTGCAAGATTTTTTTTTATTTTATTTGATTAAAAAAAAAATTGGGACTTATTCAATATTGAATAAATTAAACTATTTTTTGATTGTTATTTGGTTTAAAGTTAAAGTTGTGCGGAGCATATAGTTTTCAAATTATCAAAAAAAAATTTTTTATAAAAATAAAATAAAATGCTATTTTGAAAGTATTTTGGATTGTTTAGTTGAGTAAATTTTGCTTTAGATCAAAGTTTTCTGATATTTGTCAAATTAAAAATTATTTGCTCATTAAAAAATTAGCTGAAGGTGCATTTATTTCTTAGTCTGATAACGAGTTTAAGTTGTTTGCTACTCGATTTTTGTAAAAATTCATGTCTCTGTTTGAAGTACCGGATATTTTCAAATATGTGATCAGAAAAAATAATATTATTTAAACTTAATTTGAGGTTTTTTTATTATCTGTGTCCAAAAATTTGCTCATGGAGTATTCTTTGAATAAGCTAGATTTGATTATTTGTTTTGAAATTCTAATAAAATTAAAATATTTATTTTGAAAAAAGTCAAAATTATATAAATTTTAAATTTTAATTAAGAATATAAGATTTGAATTAAAATTCATGTAAAATCTAGTTTCACAAAAGAGAATTTTTAAATGTTTTGTTTTCGAATATTTTTGAATAAGATTTAAAATTCGTAAATTATTTTTGATTTTAAAATAATCAATAAAACTTGTTCTTTAATCTTCTCCAAATTTTTTTTTGCATAAAAAAAACAGAATTTGTGAAATTTTACTTGGAGAGGCTTTTTGAGTTTTTTTTTAAATAATCTTAAAGCCTTAAAAAAATATTTCAAAATTCTTAAGAATTTTATATTTAAAAAAAAACACATCTGCTTTAAATTAGTAAAATTTTTTTTATAAAATACTTCACGTTTAGATGAAACAGAAGATGTCACTTTAAAAGAACGGTTAAAAAATCAACTCAAGTTAATCCACGATAAAATAAAGGAACTCGAAATGATGTGTCTATACTTAAGAGTAAGATAATTTATTTATTTTCATTTCAAGGATAAAACTATTTTTTTTAGATTTGTGAGATTAGTAGTCAATGTTTGTCTCCAGAAGATATAGAATCATTTTTTCGTAATCCTACCGAATTAAATATTCCTTGTAAAGGAACTCAACAAGCTAAATCATTTTTGGAAATTTTAAAAATGTTATACGGCAGGTAGATTATTTATGATTAAAAAATAGAATGCTTTATCAATTTAATTTAAGTGACGCCATTAGCACTGGCTTTGCTTATCAGTTTTTTGTCACCTACCGCTATATGTGCTCATCTGATCAACTTCTCGATTATTTCAAACACATTTTCAATAAAGTTACAAATTGGTAAAAATTTTAATTACTTAAACATAAAATTTATTTTTTATAAATTTATTTTTGAAGTGTTGATATGACTAAAAACAAAAAAAATGTCGTACAAGAGCGAACCATTCATTTACTTGCAATGTGGCTGGGTAAATTTGAATTAATTTTTGTTAATTAATAAAATTTAATTTTAAACTATCTAGATGGATTCTACTCAATAGATTTTCATCAAAATATTGAGCTTATTGAAAATTTGGAGATTTTTTTAAATGAAGAAATAAAATCCTACGACTTCAAAAAACATCAGCTAATTTTGGATCTTCTTCAAAATCCAAATGTTGAATTTAATTTATTTACAAAAAAATCAAAATATTTTGAAAAACTCAACGAAAAATACCGCAAGCAAGAGAATGAGACAAAAAAATCACGATTATTTAACGGAGCATCCTTAAAAAAAAGAATTTTGAACAGTTCTGCAAAAAGAGCTCGATCGAGCTCAAAAAGTAAAAGCAGAGAACGTAATCAAAATGATTCAAGGCACCAAGATGACCTTAATGCCACAACTAATTCCTCATATCGAATTGATTTTCTAGTCTCGGATTTTACCATTGAAAAAATCGCTAGTCAATTGACCTTAATTGAATGGGACAATTTTTTGGACATTCATGTGTGCCACTGTCTGAACTCAAAAGCCCAAGGTGTCAACTGTGACTCGAGACAACCAATCGATCCCAATATCATAAATACCCAATCTTGCCTTTTTGTTGATAATTACTTGAGTAAAAGTGTTTATAAAATGATACAGTTTAATTATTTGCTGACTCATTGGATTGCTGCTGAAATTCTTTTATCTGATACTTCAAAGGTATTTTCCTCAATAAAATAAAGAGCTTGATTTTATTTTTTTTAATTTAGAGTCAAGCTTTGTTGATAATGAAATTTTTGAAGATTGCAAAAAAATGTTGTGATTTAGCAAATTTTTCTACAGCATTTTCTATTTGCGAAGGTCTTCAGGATATTACAGTTCGCAATCTACCTGCTTGGCAGCATGTATCCGGAAAGTCAATGCAATCATTCGAGAAAATTATTTCCTATAAAGTAATTAAATTAATAAAATTTAATTATTTTAAATTATTATTTTTAAGATTTTGTTTCAAAATGATCCATTTGCCGTCTACAACTTGACCAAATCGATGAATCTTCCAGTTATTCCTCCAATGCATTTTTTTTTGTTGATTGTACAGCAGCAAGAGCACGGTAGTTTTCAGTTACCGAATGGTCTTTGGAAATGGACCAAATTAGGGTGATTTTAAATTTCTAAAAAAATTTTTTTAATTGGAATTTTTTCAGTTTTCTGTCAAATTTGGTCGACCAGATACGAAATGTTCAGCAGCACTTTGATTGCAATTTGGAGCCATGTGAAGAATTTGTCGAAGGTTTGCTACAACGAATATACTATTTAAAAGATTTTGATTTAAACAATTTGGCTGAGAGCAGTTTTTTGGATTATCAAAGTCAAAAATTTAACTCAAGTATGAGCACAATTAAACATTTAATTCCGAAAAAACGAGCAAGTTAATTGAAATCAATGTGTGTAAATAAAGCCATTTTTTAAAAAAATGACTTACACGTAGATAATGTATAGACATTTTTTTGAATTAATCTTTTTATATTTTTAAGCAGAACTATCAAACCTGTTGCATTTATTTATCTTATTGTTGAATTTAATTAAATACTGAATAAAATTTTGATTATGATGGGAATTATGGTTATTTATATTTTGTAAATTTTTGAGATTAATTTATTATTTTTTTTTGATAAAATGAATTGAATTTTTTTTATAAATTTATAAGTACATATATTTATTTAAAAAAAATAAAATATTTAAACTTTATTTTTATTGAAAAAGAACCTAAAAAAAGCGTAAATCATTAAACTTGAAAATAAAGCTACTTATCGAATAAATAAAATTTAAAAGGCTTATTATTGACTTAACTGTTTAACAAAAAAAAATTGGAACATTTTTTAAAATTTGATTCACTTACAATCAAATTTTAATTAAATGCATATGCACTTAAGTTAAAGAATTTCCTTGATTCAAGGGTTTAGTACTTATTACCTTTCCTTTTAAAATTCATTCTATAATTATGCAATAAATACCATTCAAATTTTATTTTTAGTCTGAGTTTAAATTGAAATTGAATTTTTTCGGATGTCGTGTTTTGACAACAAAAAATCTGCTTTCTACACCCCAAAAAAAGATTATCACAACCAGACCGTAAAAAAAAAATTTTCTTTGTGATAATCTATATAGAATAAAGATGAGGACGAGTTAGTTGAGGATGCAATATATGTTGAGACTGGAGTTGAAGTTGCCAAAGAGAACAACCGAGGTAGATCAATAAAATTGAAAACAGCATTGGAGAAAGAAAAGCCTAAAAAGAGAGGAAGACCTCCAAAATCTAAAAAATAGTTTAAAATACTGTAAAAATTAAATAAAAGACTTATTTTTTTTTGAGTGTAAAAATCATTTTATATTTAATTTATAAATAAATTTATTCATTTTTCAAAAATTGAATACTTTTGATCAGGAATTTTTTTTCGGTTGTGAAAATCTTTTTTTTGGGTGTAGAAAGCAGATTTTTTGTTGTCAAAAGGTTTTTCCTTTTATTTCTTTTGTTATCACTTAAGAGGTGTTTTTTGAAATAAGAAATAAAATTTTTAATTTTGATTCTTTCGTCAATCTGAAATCATAAAATTAAAAGAAAAATTAGAAAAAAGATTCAAAATTTTGTAAATTTTTACATTTTTATTTTAAAAATAAGATAATTTTTGATGATTTAAATTAATTAAAAGATTAATTGTTAATTTTGATTTAAACTAATAGTTTTCTAATCCACAACATTCACGAATCCGGTAATAACCAGATAATACTTAAAACTTAAAACAAGACAAGTGCCGATTTGTTTCCTATGAAAAGATACATCTTTTAAATGCAGGGTTTAATTAAATCAGATTATAAAGAAAAAATCATAATGTTGGAATCTAAATTTGTAAACGAAAATCAAAAAATAATTAGTGAAAAGTAAATTTATTTTAAAATATAAGGTATCAAGAAAGATACGTTCAATTATGTATAATAATAAATTAAATAATTCAATTTTTATTTTTTATATTTTGTAATATACTCAAATTTTCTAAATATTTAAAAAAAAATATTTTTTTTATTAATTTTTAAACATTGAATTGAGCATCAATTAAACTATCTAGCTTGATTAAAAAAAAAATAAAATCGAGTAATTTTTATTGGAATTTTTTGAAGCTTTATACTTGAATCGGAAATTTAAAGAAATATAAAAATTCAAACTTATAACTTATTTTAATAAAATCTTTTCTTGGTTCGTCTTTGTTTTTCATAGAAATTGTATCCAAAGTATAAGACACCTAACACTAATCCGATAACAATTATTGAAATAAACATTATTTTGATTATGCGCCAAAATGTTGACGGCTTGGCTTCATCAACAAGTTCTAAAATAGATATTTAACAATTAAAAAAAATCAATAAAACAATCATTTAAGTTTACCTTTTTGTTCAGGAAAAGAGGCTGCACTCGGTTCAATCAAAGAGTGATCAATTGGCTCGTTCTGTAAATAAAGAATTTAAATTCAAAAAATTTAAAAAGCCATTCTTACTTTTCTTGGTGATTCTAATTTATAAAATTTAACACTGATTACGTCATGATTATCTTTAAAAAAAAATTTAAAACTTAAAAATTTACTTATAAAATCTCTTACCGCTTAAATCGCCAGTGGCAGCTGAAAATCCAATAAAATATTTGGTTGGTAGTTTTATGTTATCAATGCTAAAGCATTCTTTCCATGCATTTTTGTTGTCAACATCAGTAGAAACCTTTTTGATTTGATTGTTTTCATAATTTTAAAATTTAGATCAATCAGTATTTAAACCCTTACAGTTAATTTATAATTTTGGTACCTAACAGCCAAAAATGTATCATAATCTTTATTTCTAAGAGATGCCTCACATCCACCCAAAGCAGTATTAATTCCATCTTTATCGTGGTCATAATGTAAACTGCCGTTGTTTATCATTGCTGAAATATACGGATGAACATGCTTTAACAAATTTCTTTAGATTTAATCAAAATTTTCTTTTTCAATTTACATTATTGGGTCCATTATAATTTGCATACGTGTCAAGAATCACGCCAAGACCAGTAAAATAATCTTTGTTGCCAAAAACTGGACCTAGAATATTTCTTTCTTTGGTATACCACATTGCAAATCCATCTCCGAACAAGTCTTTGCCATGGCCGTGCACATGGAATTGGAATTGTATTTCCCAATCGGTGTATTCAACTGGCTAAATACAAATTTAATTAGATCATAGTTTCAAATATAAAATTCCAAAAATTACAATTGTATTCCATAAAGCACCTTGTAAACTTTGCGAATCAGATGTTAATCTGACAAATTTGTTACTAACAATTGTGCTGCCGATAAAATCCCAAAATGGAACTCCAGCACTTGAACCACCATATGGCTTGATCAAAGTATGCTCACGTCTCAATAGTTCGCTAAGTCCATCGCGATTTTGCAACGATTCTTTGGCAAAAATCACCAAAACAATCAATAAATTTACAAATTTGAGCTTGTTCAAAAGCATATTCACAATCAGACAACACTTAACAAGCACCCAATATCTAAATAAAAATATAAGTTCTTATAAATGTAAAGTCACAGATCTATAAGCAAAAAAATAAATTATCTTTAAAGTGATAGTGAAAGTTATTTTCTTAAATTTATAACGTGTAACATTTGTATTAGGTCTTTAAATGATTTTTCTTAAATGTGTACATGTAATTTCTAGCTTAAATATGTTGAGTATAAAATGAAATTTGATTAAAAGTTAATTTTTGTTTGAATATTTTTGACAAAGACACATTTTTTTGGCTTTCTAAAAAATTTTGAAATTTTTTTAAATATATTATTTTGAATTGAATGGTTCTAGTTTTTTTTTAAATTAAAAAATGTCAAAAAGAGAGAACGAATCTGAGGGCCTATCTGATGAAGAAGAGTCCAAGTATGTGCCTTTGAAAGAACGGAAGAGAAAATTGGTAAGAAGAATAAAAAAAAATTTCAAATTGGTTGTAAAATTTAATTCAAGATTGAAAAGCATCTAAAATCTCTACCTTCTTCGACTCTAGCTGAAGACACAAATTCCCGTGACTCAGTTGCATCGAGCTCTAAGAGCGGTAATAGTGTAATAGGACCAGTTTTTGAATCAATCGGACCAAATTCTCATTTAAGTTTACTTGATCAACATAATGAACTAAAACGAAAAGCTACACATCAAAAAGAAAGCGATCGTGAGAAACAAATAAAAGAAGAGCAAAAAATATTGGAAAGTGTGGCAGAGAGCAGAGCACTGCTAAGTTTTACAGAATTGGCCAAGGGCATCCAGTATAATGATCCAATTAAAACCAGCTGGACCGTTCCCAAATGTATAGAAAATTTACCAATAGAAAGACATGAAGAAGTGAGAAAATTGACTGGTATTTATGTAGATGGAGAAGATATTCCACCTCCCATAGTATCTTTCAAAGATATGAAATTACCAAAATTTGTCATTAACAGTCTTAAAGAAAGAGGAATTGTTCGTCCAACTCCAATTCAAATGCAAGGACTTCCTGCTTTGTAATTACGATTTAAATAAATTAATATTTTATTTATAAATTAATTGATTTTTTAAGATTATTTGGACGAGACTTAATTGGAATTGCCTACACTGGTTCTGGGAAAACTTTAGCTTTTACATTGCCAATATTTATGTTTTGTCTGGAACAAGAATGTGCCATGCCTTTTGGAAGAGAAGAAGGTCCTTTCGGTTTAATAATTTGCCCATCGGTAAGAAATTGTTTTTTCCTTGAAATTAACTTTTATTTAATTTTATATGTATTTTCTAGAAAATTTAAAATTAGTCTATTTTATTAATTAAAAAATATTAGAAAATTAATTCGTTGAAAATATTTCTTTTTTACCTTTACCCTAAATAAGTGTGGAATAATTTTAAAATTATATAAGATTGTTTTGGTTGATTTAGTAAAATAACGATGATGCAAAAATAATTCAATAGTTTATTTTTCCATATGGATGAAAAAAAACATACCTGTCACTGTAAACCTGTAAAATGACTTTATAAAATTTCTTTTTTACTTGACCAAAGATTTTAAAAATTCAAAATAAATCAAATCAACTTTTTTTTTAACGTTTTACTTCAGTTAATTGGCAAAGTTTCAATCTTTTTCTCACAAATTTTTTTTTTCATTTATAATAAAATTTGTAAAAATATAATTTTACAAAAAATAAAGAAAACAATTCATTAATAATTTAATTTATCGCAATTTTTTCATCGAAAAATCTTCCATTTTCTTTTCGAAAAAAGCATTTCATAGTTGCTCACTCGCGACAAAAGAGATCTTTATAAAATCCCTAACTATGTCCAAAAAAAAGCACTCGGATGCTTTAAATGAAAATATAATTTATTTTTTCTGGAATTTTATTATTTTCTAAGTCATTTTACAAATTGACAATGACATATATAATAAAAAATGCTTTTAAATAGAAATAAAAACTTGATTAAATTGATTTTTTCTATGTTTTTTTTTATTTTACCTGAGTTCTTTTTTCAAACAAAATGTATTAAATTTAAGAAAAATAATAAAAAGTAGGATACAGGTAGATTTTATTCCATCTCCTTTTATTATGTTTTATCTACTTTCCATTTTCCTTTTCAACTTAATTATTTATTTCTTCCGACTTTAGCTTATTTATGAAGTAAACTTTTTCTATAAAAAGTTTATATAATAAATTTCTTTTTAAAAAAAAGTCCAGCATGCTTTTGTTTAACTTGCTGAATTTTTATTTTTTTCATTTTTTACGTAAATTAATTTTTTTTCAAATACTTTTTTTATTTAGCGTGAATTGGCTCGACAAACAAGTTTATTTATAAAAGAATTCTCGAGTGCTGGCCTAAGGGATGGCTTTCCAGAAGTCAGAGTTTTGGCGTGTATTGGCGGAGAATCCATAAAAAACCAAATCGAAACAATAAAAAGGTATTATTTATTTATTTTATTTAATAAATTATTCAATTCGAATTTTTAGGGGAGTCCATATTGTAGTGGCTACACCAGGTCGACTTATAGACATGTTGGATAAAAAAATAATCAATTTAAACATATGTAGATACTTGTGCTTTGACGAAGCAGATCGAATGATAGACATGGGCTTTGAAGAAGAAGTTAGAAATATAATTTCGTTTTTTAAGGCTCAGCGTCAAACCATTCTGTTCTCGGCAACAATGCCTAAAAAGATTCAAAATTTCGCCAAAAGTGCCCTAGGTAAATTAAGCCTTTCAAATCAAATTAAAAGAGTAAAATCTTTCTAAGTTTATTTAAGTAAAACCAGTTACGGTAAATGTCGGTAGAGCCGGAGCAGCCAGCACAAACATAATTCAAGAGGTAGAATATGTTAAACCAGAATCAAGAATTCCGCATCTTTTGCAAAGCTTGCAAAAAACATCTCCGCCAGTTTTAATTTTTGCAGAAAAAAAACAGGACGTTGATGCCATTCATGAGTATCTGCTGATGAAAGGTGTTGAAGCAGTGTCGATTCATGGAGGCAAAGAGCAAGAAGAAAGAACATGGGCAATAGATAAATTCAAATCGGGAGAAAAAGATGTTCTTGTAGCGACAGATGTAGCATCAAAAGGCTTGGATTTTGCTGATATTCAGCATGTTATTAATTACGACATGCCTGAGGATATAGAAAATTACGTTCACCGAATAGGTCGAACGGGCCGAAGTGCAAAAACAGGAATGTCGACCACATTTGTGAATAGATCGATTCAAGAAGCTGTGCTCCTCGATTTAAAGCATCTCCTAATTGAGGCAAAACAAAAGGTTCCGGAATTTTTACAGAACTTGGGAGGTGAAATTCCGTATGGAGAGGGAGGTAATAAATTCAATTTAATTTTCATTGAAAATTTTTTTTAATTTTCTTTATAAATTTTAAGTAAACATTGGTTGTACATTTTGTGGTGGTTTGGGTCACAGAATTACAAATTGTCCAAAACTTGAAGCCCAGCAAAGTAAAACGGCCAGCAATCTTGGTCGTAAAGAATACTTGGCAAAAGGAAGTGCAGACTATTAGATTGTGTTAAATTTTTGATCACTAAATTTTTCTCATTTATATTTTATGATATTGAATCAATAAATTTGGTTTTATTTTTAAATGTTAAACGAAAAATTCCAACTAAATAGTTTAGTAGAAAATTTGAACAGCAAAAGTTTTGAAAATGCCACCAAGGCAAAAGCCATTTTTAAAATAATCATGTTACAACTTAAAAATTTGATTTAAAGTATTGTGTTTAGTGTGAGGATTTAAATTGTTTGTTATCTTTTATCACCATACAATAAGCCCACGAAAAAAAATAAGCTTTAATGATTTACATTAATTAGAGTAGATATTTTATGGAATATCAGGCAGATTCTATTTTGAATGGCAAATGCCGTCATTATTCAATCTCAAAACAAAGAATAATTAATTGCATTTAGTTTGAATACATTCGAGACTTGGTAGAGAGGTAAAGTTTCTTATTTTAACTCTTATTCATCCAAGACTGGTTAAAAATTACCTCAACAAATTTTTTGATTAATTTTTTTTTTTAAAACAATGATTTTTTCTTTTGCTATTTTAATTATTTTTAAGTTTTTTTGATTACGACTTTTCATATCAGCAATTTGAAATAAAAATTTTAAAAAAATCAAAACTTTTTTTTTTCATTTTAGACTGATTAGAGTTAAAATTAATATTTTTACCTTATCAGAAATAATTTTCTCAAAGAAAATCCCTAGTATTCTGTTTCATCGAAGTAAACTTACCAAAAAATAATTTACTTAATTTCCTTATTTAAAAATATTAAATATAAATTATTTTATCTTTATTCGATCAAATATTTAGTGTTCTAGATAAATCAATAATTTATTTCGAAAACTAATCCTTAAAAGGAACTCAGTAATAAATCAAAAATAAGGCCATTTTTTATCTAGAGAAAGCTCTTTTAATAAAATCTATAAATCAATCAAACTATTCTCAAATTATTTGTTATCATTTATTCAAAAAATTAGATTATTTATTTTGAGAAACTAAAAAAAACAAATGAATTAAATTTCAAGTGAAAGCGATAGCTTAAATCCCTAGTTTTGGTTGAAATCAAATTTTAAATGATTCGTCATCAGTCCAAGTTCTTAATTATGATTTAATATTATTATTCAAATCTTCTATAAAATAAAATTTTAAAAGATCAAAAATTGATTTTTAGATAAAGGCATCTATTTATTTGATTAATTAATAGGGATTAAATGATTCACAATTTTTAATTATTTTTTTCCGTTTTATATGTTAAAATCAGCACACATTTTTAAAAATATTTAAAATATTTTTTCAATCATGCGTCTTGTAAGAAGCTGAACGCTATTTGGAAGCGCTAAATTATTTTATTAATTATTAGGAATTCATTGATTTAGATATTCAAAAACTTGTAAAATATTTTCAGTAAAATATGGAGTCCCATATTAAAACTGAACTTAAGATAGAATCGTTTTGTAATTTTATTAATTATTAACAATTTAATGATTGATATATTGAAAAAAAAATATTTTTTTTTTACTTTTTATTAGGTAAAATTAAAACAAATATTACTAAAAAAATATAAAAAAAAATTCTTTTTTTTTCACGATCTTTTTGTGTATCCGTCTTGAAAAAATTATAAAGAAGCAATAATTTGAATCAAATTTTTTTAAATATTTTTAGATAGCAATTGTCAAAGGACGAATAATTTAACCAGATTTGAACAACAAAATGGCAACTTGTCCCAAGTAGAAATAGATAAAGTGTTTGGTCTCGTGGGTAACGTAACTGCCGAAGTTGCGTCCAACAATGCAATGCCATGTTGGATTGTATTTTTTGTCGAATTCTTTTTTAATGTAGGCAGCGATGTCTTTTTCGATGTTGTACTTTTCTAAAGCTTGGGTGGCACAGTCAACAGCGTCTTGTTGCATGTCCTCGGACATGTCGGCGTTTTTAATAACAGCTTTGCGGTCAGACATTTTTGTTGATCTAAAGGTGAGAAAAAATGGTTAATCAGTGTCTAGAAAATTCTTGTCTTAGAAAAAACTTAATTTTTTCTCTACAATTTAATTAATCTAACTCTTTCACGTTCTTTCAAATAGTATTTATAAGCAAAAAATCTAGAACATAAACTAAAGTTGATTGGCTCGATGTTTTAGACTAAAAATCCATTTTAAAAATATAATTTTCATTCATTAGCATAATTTTAATTTTGACTAAATTGCATTTGATTTATTAATTTGGTGTTGTATTTGGCTTTCGGGGGCTTATCTATCCAAATAACTCTTGAATTTTCGTAGCTATTGTTCTCGAGGCTTTATTTACTTGTTGTTATAGTATTTTTTTTTAAATATTTTTAAGTTTATAAACCTACACAGAAAAAAAAGAAAGAGAAGAAACTCGAATAAACAAAACATCACTACGATAAAGGCATTTGCTAGAAACTCTTTTTGCTTAAGCTCGATAATCTAGAACATTCAGCCTCTTAATTATTCAACATCATTATTATTTTGACCAAAATAAATGACATCTATAGTTGATTAAAGTGAGAAAAATAGGCCATGTTGCCTAGCAACAAATTAAATTAAAAAAATTAATTTTACTATTAGTGCTTGGTTACTGCTAATTAGGCTCTAGGTCACATCAATTAAAAGCCTAACTACGGTCTATAGTCTGTTCTAGTTGTGAAGTCTCTCAAGAACAATCTTATGATATCTTAAAAAGAAATTCAGTTTTACTCATTTTCATATGCTTCTATTTGGTTTGTGCTGAAAATTAAATTTTTTAATTTAAATTCAACCTTTTTTAAGGAAAACATGATTTTTTCTTGAAAAGCTAGTTTAATTAAATTTCATAGAAAATTAATAAATTCTAAATATAAAATGTACTTTTTGCAGTTAATTCCTAGTATCTTGAACTACTTCTTTAAAATATGTTTTTTAAAATATTTAAAATTTATATAAAATATTTTTGAAAAAAATCTCTAATTTGATGATTGAAAAGTTAATTATCTACAAAAAAATTTAATTTAAAAATTTTGACGGTCCTATCTCAATAAATTGTTTCTGACTCTCATCATAAATCTTAACAGGACTTAGTTTACAAAAATAGTTAAAAATAATCATTTTTTATTCAAAGACCCCTAAGAAATTTTTTGTAAATTAACCCAAATCGACTGCTTATTTTCGCATCAGAATTTCATGTTTTTGTTCACAAATGATGATGCTTTTCATTTAAGAATTCTTTTTTTCTCAAATTAACTAAATGGACTCGGCTCATTTAAAAAAACAATTAAATTAAAAAAGATTCAAAAGTGTAGACAACAAAAGTCTGATAGTTTTTTTGAATGCAATTAAAAAATAAAATTAAAAAAAATTTTAAAAGCTTTATAAAGAAAATAAAAAAGGAAAACTTATAAGACGTTCAGGATTCTGTATTTTTTCTAAATTTGCATTTTTTGTTTGACTAGATGGAGTAACATTAAGATTGAATACGAAAAAATAAAATAAAGGAAGAAATCTTAAAAAGCTCTTCTTTTACAAAAGTTAGAATTCTATTTCATAAAAATACATATTATAGAGTAAAATCTACAATATTTTTTAAATATGGTTAATAATTGATAAATTGCAGTTATTTCCAGAAAATAAATACTTCAGTAAGCATTAATCTTCATGTAAGCCGAATATTTTTAAGAAACCTATGTTAAAAATTTGAATTTTGAAATTTTCTCATGATTACATTAAAAATTTTTAAATCTAAAATCAAATGTGAAAACATTGAGAACGCTTTGAATTCCCGTAACCTTAAAAAAATCAGATAAAATTATTTCCTAAAAAAAAAATAATAAAAAATTCTTTATGTACAGAATTTTACATTTTATAGTTTTGAATTAGTGCTTTATCGATAATTTAATTATTTTTTTGATTATAAACCTACACTTGTAGATTAATAGTTGACAATCCAATAAAATACCGTAAATTTAATTCAATCTTTTCAAAAAGGTTATGGAAAGATACAAAAGCCAGAGTTCTCTTACAACCCTGTCGTGTAAATATAATTTTAAAAGCTACACTAAAAGTCCGTGAATTTTTTTAGTGTTTTACAAAAATAAAATTTTAACTGCGATCAAATAGGTTGTTTATTAAAAAAAAAGTGAAAAATAATTCTTTTTCTTTAATACTCTTTACTTTAATCAACTTAATTGATGAGCTTCAGAATTTCCAAATATTCTCAAATGATTGAAATTTAATCATAAATTTTACTTAAGAAGAAATAAGAAGCATTAAATAAATCATCTTTTAAAATAAAGCGTAAAATCCTAAACTAATTCAATGTTTATAGACTACTAAACATATTTGATTTTTGTTAATTAACATTTAAAAGCTAAGGAACTTGAAGTTAAAGTCTATCGAAACGATTCGTAGGAATCAATGCTTTTGGTATGGCCAACTTAAAGTAAAAACTTTATTTTTGAGCCAAAACTAAATTTTTTATTCAAGTTGCATTACAAAGTGTGGATGTTTTCTTAATTTTTTTGTACATACAAGTTTTTGGTCATTTTACTGAAAAAAGTCCAAATATTTTCAAAGTTTTCCCGATTTGCCAAAATTAATTAGAGCTAATAACAGAAAATGAAGAAAAAAAATCAAGATATTAAACCCTGAGATTGATTTGGAAAGTTCTATTTTTTTTAGACAAACAGTATTAGTATCAAGAGAGATCCCAGATAGAAGATGTCATATAACTTAAAAAATACTCAACTAAATTTTCAGAGTTTAAAAACAAGTTCAAACTAAAGAAGCTATATGATTTTAATTTAGCATTTGATCTAGAAGTTGAATCCCAAAAAAGATTAGTTAACTTAGTAAAAGTTAATTAGGCAACTTTAGACCCCTGAGAACTCAAACCTTCATTCTCCTACTCCTTAACTCTAAGGTATTTCTAATTTCTGAATATGTAGATTATGAATTTAGATTTAAAATTATTTAATTAAGATAGCACGGAAGCTTTGAATTACGCGAATAATGTATTGGTCGAATCCTAACTCTCTGAAAAAAATCAAATCTTAAATTACTTTATTTTTTTAGGTATAATTTTAAGGATTTTAACAATTTTACATAGATGTTTCATTTAGATCAATAATGATTAAAATGATTCATATCATTCACTTGTATCTAAAATTAAATTTTAAAAATTAAATGAAATTCGAGAATTCTTAAAATTTGATTTTTATAGAAAAATTGGACTAGGGCTTCTTTTTTTGGATGCTTTAAAAAAACAAAAAATTTAATTTTTAATATTGTTGACATAATAAATAAGAAAAAATTTTTTCCTTGACGAACAAAAATAATTGTCACATGAGGTAAAAAATTATTTTGTTTGTTTTGTTTAGTCAAATTTTTCATGGATTTAAAGTTAATTATTGAGAATTACAAACAAGGCTAATCTAAGATTAAGATGTACATGTTCAACATGTGCATTGATATTTTAGCAATGAAATTAGATAAAATAAACAATATATTTAGACGTTTATCACAATGATAATGATTAATGATTTTTTAGTAAAAATTTTAATTTTATAAAAAACAAAAATAAAGATTTTTGTTTTAGATTAATTTGTTTACTTCTTTTAATAATGGAAACTTGTTTAAGTCTTGGGGATACCCGAGTGGCGAATAAATAAAAATTTTTAATTTTGCAAAAATATTTAGTTAAAATCAGGAAAAATTTAGCCTAGCGTTTTACGCCTTCGATAATGATTGATTTTCCTAATAATATCTGTTAAGTTCTAAGACTTTCGAATTTGCTCTTGGATTAATGTTTTTGTTTATTTTCTTCAAAAACAAATTATTAACGCATCTAGATAGTTTTGTTAATCAATCTTAGAATCTCAACAAATGATTTATAGCCCCAAAGTTTTTAAGCAAACATATATTGGCAGGTTATCGAACGATTAAAAAATAAACAAAATATCTTTGAAAATGACATTTAAAAATGAAATGATTAATGGCATTAAAAATAGAACAAAGTATTAAATGGAAAATTATGTATCTCTTAAGAATATGACTGGATTTTGCAAATTTTTTTAAAAAAAATTTTGACTAATTCTTCTGTTGAAGCAACTTTAAACTTAAATATTTCCTAAAACTAATTCAAAAAAATAATCAACTTTTTGCAATTATTTTACAAGCCTTGTAATTATGTAAAATTTTTCAACTATTAATAACAAAGAAGTAGTTTGAAATTAGTTTTTAAGGATGCAGCATCACGCATTAAAAAAAGATAATATTTAAAGAAATACTTATTTGGATATTTGGATAACTGACTAATTCCATTTAATTAAATTAAATTTTTTTAAGAGTTAATTTTTTTGAAAAATAAATATTTTTGCCAGAATTGTTTAGACAAAAAAATTGAATTTTTCGAAACTTATTTTAATGCTCAAAATACTAATATTTTCTTGATTAAAATAAATTAAAAGATAAAAAAAAAAATTGGAAATTTACTAAAATTATATTAACTTATTTTATTAATAAAGATATATTTCATTTAAAATTTGGTTTATCTATCTGAATCGTCATTTTCTAAAGATATTCAAGATGAAATTTGATAAAGTATTTAAAAATTTTTAAATTTCTAGATTAATATGATAGAATTGAAAGTCTTTTTTAAAAACATTATTAGATTTTTGATAAAATTAAATCTAAAATCTTAATTAAATATTTAATAAAACGTTATCATCATTAATATACTGCAAACATGACCTATTTACAAGCATTGAAAATTTATCGAATGTTCTCAAACCATTTTAATCCTATAATAATCTTTTACAAGCATTGAAAACATCATTTTTAGTCATTTTAGGAAATTATGTCTTCTTTAATTAATATTAATTTCATTTTTTTTTAATTGCTGAAAAATCTGAATAGAATGGAAAAAAAGTTCAAAAAAATTTAAAAATAAATTATCTTCATTTTGTTGTTCAATATTATATCATTTTAAAAAATCTAAATATGCTTTTATTCAATTAATGATATCGTTATAGATTTATTACGAAATTTACGTAATTTAATGCAATATTTAATCATTTTTTTAATTTTATTTTCTTACCCGATACATTCGGATCTATTGCGTTTTATGACCAGTGAATCGAAGTGAATTTATGTGATTAAGATTGTAATGAAAAGTAAATAAGAGAATTACGAAAAAAAAGAAAAGTTTAATCAAAAGATAACATTATTTCTAGTATTCTATGCTGAAATTTAAATAAAGCATACTTTTCTAAAAAAATGTTAATTTCATTAAAGTTATTGACTTCGAATTTAAACTTAAATAATTTAAATATCGAAAAATGATAACTTTTAACCAGCTTTAAAATTACCTCTTTTGAAAAAATAACACATGAGAGCGGATCAGTAGTGAACTATTGCTAAAATAGTTGGAAAGCAAAAGAATTATTGTCAAAACCAATTATGAAAAAATTTTAAAAGAAGAAGATTAGAATCAAAAACTTCAAAATAATTTCTAAATTCAATGTTTATGTCTTTATACGTTTAGTAACTTTTAAAAATGGAATCAATTTTTTTGAGTTAAATTAAAATTTCAAAAAAAGATAATTTTAATTTGTGGTTTATTTTAAAAATTATGGATTCATAACTAAATTAAACCTAATCTAATTTTTTACGAAATCAAACTAATTTATTTGTTTTAAAAAAAACTCTCATCGGTCCGCACACATCATTGATACATTTTGGACATCTTAATGTTAACTGTTTAGAACACATTTCATCAGAAATTAAATGGCTTTTAACAATATCGGCTAAAGCCTAAACAAAAAAAAAATAATTAAAAATAAAAGAAAAATAAAAAGAAAAATACTCTTAAAAATATTGGATTATCATTCAAAGATTCACATCTTCGTATATTTTTAATTCCAACTTTTTTGGCAAGCTCATCCATGTACTCTAAATCCAACTCGAATAGAGTTTCAATATGATCGCTAGTGAACGCAATAGGAACAAGCAATAGATTTAATCTCTTATTTTTTGCAAAGCCCTCGATTGATTCATCAGTTTGAGGTCCGAGCCATTCCTGAGGTCCAACTTTTGATTGCCAGACTAATCGATAGCTATTGGAAAAATTTAATTTTTCCATCACTCTGTTAACTGTTGATGCAACTTCGGCAGGATAAGTATCACCTCGATTTACTACCTAAAATTAGAAGAAAAATTCAATTTTAAAAATACCAAAAATAAGCTCTTTTGCATACTGTCATTGGCAATGAATGAGCGGAAAACATAATGACAACATCATCCCGTACATCTTCAGGAAATTTCTCTAATTCTTTTCTGATATTTTGGGCAAAAGCATCTACAAGTCCAGGATGTGTAGCCCATCGATCAATTGTGGTCCATTTCATTTGTGGTGCTTTGTTCAATCCTTTATAGTATCTGTAAATTGCATTCAAACTGCTACCAGTGGTCGAGCAGCTGTATTGAGGATACTGTGTGAAGGCAACTGCTTTCTCAATGCCATCTCTTTGAATTTTTTTGCTTTATTTTGTATTTAGTTTTAAAATAAGTTCTTACGCTTCCATTTTTGAGATTGCTTCTTCAGTTAGAGGATCAGCGTAACGAAACCCGACGTAGAATTTATGAGGAGCTAGGTTAAAATTTTTGTTGTTTGATTGGTATTGTTATTTATGTTGATAAAGTACCTGTTTCTGGTGAAATTTCATCGAGTATTTTAATCATTTCTTCACCTTGAAGTTCTGTCCATTTTTTGATTGGTGATCCGCCACCAATTTGTTTATACTGATCTTGGATCTTTGGAGTTCTTCTTTTGGCAATAAAAGGGGCTAAAAATCTTTTAAAAATTTCAAAAATCGTCATTCTTAATTAACTTGACCAAGTTTTACTTTTGTGCAGGAAGAGGAATTAAATCTTTGTCAGAAAAAAGTCTGAATAAAAAGTCATAGACTTGATTGGTATTTTCAGGACCTCCCAAATTCAGCATCAGAATGCCAGTTTTTGGCTTTCTTGAAAAAAAAATTATATGATTGATTAATATGATCAAATTGAATGCATACATGGACAATTTAGGGTCATTTGAAGAAAATCTGCTATTCACTATGGACAAAGAAGTATATTGTTGTCTTAGAGATTCTTTAGGAATTTTTTAATTAAAATAAAATTTAATAAAAATTGATTACTTGTGAATAAATTAGAGAATTTTATCAAATTCAAAGACATTTTGTAAAAAATTTGTTTTAAATTTTAGTTTAGTTTGATACTGAATCGTGATTATTAAGTAACATTCGTTTTAAATTATAAAGACAAGTTACATTTGTACATTTGTTAAAATTTTACACATTAGCTTTTAAAATGGTAAGATTGTTTAGCTAGCAAAAATAGCTGAATTTTTTAGATTTTTTCTCAATTAACAAATTATAATTTTATAAAACATTAAAAATTTTAAGAAATTTTGCTTACAATCATATTTTTCATGTTAAAATTTTAATTTAAGGCTCTTTTTTAATTATCATCTAATTTCATCAGTAAATTATTTTTCTAAATTAACTTTAAAAAAAGAAAATGGTGTCTCTTCAGACAAAGTTGGTCTACAAATGTTTCCAAAATTAAAAAAAGAAATCCAATAGTTCAATTTAAAGTATTTTCTTTTACCTTTTTACGAAAAAATGCAATACTCTGAAATTTAAAAATAAAAAACGATAAATTAACAAATAAATGCTTTACTAAAATATATTCTACTCTAATATATACTTGTGAAAATTTTCAAAAATTAAAAAGAAATTTCGTCATCATCAATCCACTGTAATCCTCTCTGCTTTTTTGAAACTTCCTGCATTTAGTCTAAGGAAGCCGGTGTTTCTTTGTTTATAAGTGCCGTATTAAAGCCAGCATACAATCAGCAACGTAGCCAGAGAGGGGACTAAGGGTTGCTCAAGTCCTCTTTCCAAAAATTAAAAGGGGTTAAGCTTCTCTTTAAAAAAATTTTTCTTACTTGGAGCCCACATAAGTCAGTTGTCGTCTTTGAATCATCTATGTTAGTTTTTCAATTTTAAATTCTTTCAAGAGTTTTTTTCCACTCTTTTCAATGTAGAAAATAATTTTGTTGGACTTTTTCTCAAAGCTATTAACTGATTGTATTTTACCCAAAGTTTTTTCAAGATCGAAAACTTCATTAAAATTCAGGTTTTTCTGTCTTTGCTATTCAATTGTGTAAAAATAAAACTGATTAAAACATAGCAAGTTTCGCTAAGAATTAAAAAAGTTTATTAAGTATTATTCATGTCAAAACAACTAATAAACATTAAAGAATTTTATTAAATAAAAATTTAATAAAAATTTAATTTCTATTTACTCAAGCTTTTTTCAATATTCTTTCTCGTTCTTTAGAATTTAAAAAAAAGCTCTAAAAATTCGGTAATTAAATAAAAATAATTTCAAAAAATTTCATTTACAATTGAAAAACAATGAATTGAAAAGAAAGAATTAAGTATCAAATGATTTTACAAATATTTAAAAATCAAATAAACATCAATTAGAACCAAATTTAGAAACTTTGAAATCATTGAACACGTCTGTCATCACTTTTTGTAAAAGATCATCTAAATTTTCATCTTTGCTTGAACTATTAAAATTTTGCGTCGAATTTCTACAATTAAAATTCTGATTTTCCTGGTAAACAAACATTTTGTCATCATTTTGAATCAAAAATTTTTCATTAGAAAACTTTTGACTCAGGCTTTGATAGCTTTTTACTTCACTAAAAAACGGATTAGTTTTTGAAAAAGACTGATAAGCAGAATTTTGGTATCTGGGCTTATAGTCTTCGTTTTGGTAATAAACATCTTTATTTGGTAAAGAAACGGCCATATCTTTGAAGAAATTCTGATTTTGATATTGATTGTCATTTTGATTAATTGTCAAATTCGGAATATCTAGTAAACTAACCTGATTTGGTTGAGTTAAAGGCTCAGAACGAGAAATAACAAATTTATCATCAAAAAGACCAATTAGATCGTCAAAATAAGAACTTGATTCCGAATTTGAGTTTTCAGATTCGATTTTCGGATTATTTATTTCCCCATTTGAATCATCTTCATTTCCCATTAAATCAGGAGGAGTCAATGGATTACTCAAGAATAGTTCGTCAATTTTCCCTGGATTACCCCACACATTTTTCGAATCTGCTCCCATATGACCTGTATGTATAAAACTATTTTTCAAAGGTAAGCTTATGTCTTCACCTTTTAATCTTCTTTGGGCATCTAGCATGGCTCTTGGAAAACTACCAGTAAGCAATGTTCTATTATTTTGTCCCTTCCACCAATATTTATCCGCATATCCATCTATAATTGTGATAGAATCTCCGCGTTCTAACTCTAACCTTTCTGCTTCATTGAAGTTATCTTTAGCTTTCATTTCGATTAATCTAAATTCTTTGATGGCTTTTTTTAAAATTCCAAAACTTGGTCTTTCGTCAGGCTTTTTGGACCAGCACAAATTAATTATTTTATAAAATTCTCTAGAACACATGTAGGGTATAGATAAACGCTTGCCTTCGGTATCAATTTTTTGGTAAATTTGTGCCGCTGTCAAATTTGGCCAGGGCTGATCGCCGAAAGAAAAAATTTCCCAAACAGTAACACCAAAAGCCCAGACATCAGATTTGATTGAGAATATTTTTTCTCGGATACTCTCAGGTGGATACCAAGCACATGGTATCTTATGATTTTCATTCATTGTATAATGCCCATTAACAGCGTTCCTGGACATTCCAAAATCGCATATTTTAACATGATCCAAACTTTTTAGGAGAATATTTCTGGCTGCGAGATCTCGATGGATTAAATTTTTTATTTCCAGATATTCCATTCCATCAGTTATCTGATAGATGTAAGAATACAATTTAGTGAGAGGTACATTTTTAAGTTGACGATTTTGGCGCAAATATTTCAACAAAGATCCATTAGGTGCCAATTCTGTTACCATTGATATTATTGAATTTTCATCACCAGAGCCATTCATGATTACGCCGTAAAGTTTTGTCAGATTTACATGATCCAAGCCACACATGCAGCTAATCTCGTTTACAATGTCAATAATCGATTGACGCTTGTCTGAATCATCTAATTCTAGACCGTTTTCATGAAGACATTTAATGGCAACAGTTATCTGAAATAAAATTTTCTACTATTTTTTTAAAGCTTTTTCAAAAAAAAAACTTTTTGTCCATTTGGAGATTTCCATATTCCTTTTTTGACTATTCCAAAGTTTCCTTTGCCTATTATTTCCTCTCCAGTTTTATTTTTACAGATTTCAATGTCTTTTGGATTGATAACAATTGAAATACCATTTAGTTTAACTTGGGATTTTGTCGATCCATTTTGAATTTGATTGACGATTTTTCTTTTTGATAAAACTCGGATAAATTTGTTTGAATTGCTTAGCTTAAATTATTTTAGAAGAAGTGAAAAATATTTTAGAAATTTTGATTAATGAAAAATGAATGATTCTGTTAGACCTACTTCGGGTGAGACTGGGGAATTGGGCGGTAAAGGCGCCGGTCTACTTGGAAGAATTGACTTTTTGGCTTTATTTACAGCATCGGTGAGTCTCCTAATAGCGGGCTTAGATAGACCGATTTTTTCCAAGTCTTTTGATTTGACATATTCAAAATGTGAAAGGCGAGTTATTTGTAGACTTTCACTTATTTTTGGCCAAAATTTTTCAAGCTGAATTTCAAGCAAAAGTCTGTAAACTTCATTAGATTCCTGATCCATGGTTAAAATATTCAATGCATTTATTTAAACATTTGAAACAAGTTTTTAAAGTTTTTTCCTAGTTATTTAAGCCCCATTTAAACTCTTGAGTCTGTCTAAATTCATCCTGTGATAAGAAAAATTTAAGCGCTGTTCTTTTTAATCATTAGTTTAGTATTCACCATCAAAGATAAATAAATAATCTTCTAATTATTGAGGGTTTGTTTTATTTTATTTTAATATTATTTTAAAAATTTATGTTGAAATTATTTGATTGTGTTATTACTACTCGTGTTTGAGAGATTATGATCTTATTTTAAAAAGAGTATTTAATTTTGTCTTGGGATTATTTTTTTAATTCAACATTAAATTAAGATCAAAAAAATTGAATTGAATGAAGCCCAGTTCAGGAGAAATTTTCTAAATAAGATCAATACAAACGAACAAGTTTAGTCATACATCCAGTCTTTATTATTTTTATTTTAAAGCTTTTTAAAATTTATAAATATCTAAAATTTAATAATAATAAAAATAATCTAGTTCAGGAAAACTTGATAGAAAGCCTTTAAGGTAGCTCCTTACGCAACTCATTTGAATCATACTAAATCCAGAATTAGACGTAATTTACCAAAAATGATCTAGGCAAATACAGTAATAATTCACTTTCTTATTTATTTCACAAACTATTGAAGTAAAGGTTAATCTTGTCTTTAACTTAATACCAATAAAAATGAATTCTTTTTGACTCTCAATTTTATAAGTATAAATCTTTTAAATAAAAAAACTATGCTTGGAGAATCATAAAATAAGACTTTCCAACTTGGATTTACTTTTAATATTACAATATTTTGACATTAGATTCCTATTTAGATAAATAATATAGCATCAATATGCTTATATGGTTTTTGACATTAGAATCATTTAAAAAGTAAATTTTTGACAATTATTATTTAAAATTAAACTCATTTGACATCAATTTACTATATATCTATCTACAAAACTGAAATTAAATAAACAATTAAATAAAAATTACTAATCGTGAAACAGTTCTTTAGTTTAAGTATTTTATTATTATTCTAATAAAAATTTAAAAAATCAAAGTTTTAGCTACATCAATTTTTGATATGAATTCCAAAAAAACTTGCACTCTAATGTTTATGGCAATTAAAAAAAATTTTTTGTGTTAAAATTGTTGTATTATTTTGAATTATCAGACTTTGTCAAAGTATTTTTGTTGCATCTTGTTGAATTCAGAAAAAACATTTTTAACAAGAAAAAATATTTTTGAGATTTTTAGAATCTTGATTTGTACCGAATTCAATTATTTTACTGAATTTCACAAAACATTTTATCATAATGTTTACTTTAATAAATTTAATAAATATAACCCTTGCCCTTACATATTTTTTTTTTTTGAATGAATCATATTTCTAACAAGAAAAAAAATGAAAATAAAATAAATTGTAAGAATTTATATCAAAATTATGAATTGAATATCGACGAAAAATGTAATCTTTTTATTTTTCTATCAATTTGAGACATTTTACAACATATGTTAAAATTATTCTAAATTATTAGTCATTTAAGAAAAATTCAATATTTTTTTTTCAAATATTTTTTTAAATTATGTTTTTTAATAAAAAAATAAAATTTTGAATGATTTTATTAAATTTTGTGGAGATTAATTAATAGAAGATTGAAAAATTTTATAATGAGAATACATGCTCTTTGAATGAAGTTTTCAGAATTTTTTCAACGATTTATGATACATGATTTCATTAATTTATTTGTGATTTATTTATTAATTTTTGATAAATTTAAAGAAAATATCAAAATAAAAAAGCTCCAAAATACAATCTTTGTATTTAATTTTTTGCTATTTTTAAAGTTGTAATCAATTTTAAAAATTCTTAATCAATAATTTATAAGCTTGATTTTAAAAATTTATTTGAAACTTTCCAGTGAATTTAATTTCATATTATAAATATCATATATAATAAATAAAAACCTTGAATCAGTGTGTGAAAGCAGTTTTTGTAATATAGAGTAACAAAATGAAATGAATTTGACTTAGATAATGCAAATTATTTGTCGTTGAAATTAGATAAATTAAATTAGTTGTAATTTAAGAAAAAGTAAATTCTATTTTTTTAACTCAAAAGAAAGGTTGTGACCATTTTGATTATTTTAAGAATGTTTATTCAAGATAGAATTTCGATCTAACCGATTAAGTATTCTAGTTACGATTAGATTTAATGTTGTTTTCTTCTTAAAATATAAGTTTAGAAACGACAAAATATTTTATGGTTAAATTGAATTAAATTTGAGTAAAATAAATTATTCTGGGAGTCATTAGGAACTTTAAAGAAAATTTAAAGATGAACCATATGATTTTAAATTTATTATTAAGTAAGCTTTTATTTAAATAAAATATTTAATCAAATTTATCGTGATTTTAGTGGTCATTTATGTTCAAATTATCGATTGTTTACAATGTTATTCATGTGAAAAATGCATCGAACCTTTCAATCCAATAGGTTTTATAAACTAAAACTCTTGAAAATACATTTATAATTCTTTTATAGCTTTTAATACCAAGGTAATTAATTGCCCCGATGATTTTAACATGTGCTTGGTGAGTAATCATTGTTCGTTACATGATTAAAATATTAATTAAATCTGTTTAAATTCAATTTAAAACAACTTATCCATATTTTATTATACTCAAAAACAATTACTAATAATACTCAAAAATTAAAATTTTTTAAATTTTAGACAAATTTCATTGAGCATGAAAATGGAAATTTCTTTAGTCAACGAGCATGTGTTCCATCATATTTGTGTACACCAGGTGCTTATACTAAAAACAACTCTAAAGTTACGACGAAATGTTGCGACAATGATCTTTGCATTAGTTACAAATATTTTTTGTTTGTTCATAACAACATTACTTCGATATCATCTAATGATTATCCTTCGCTAATTTATTTATTTTTTTTTAAATTTCTGTATTACATTTGTTGTCACTAAAATAATTTATTTTTTAGATAAAATAATTTAAATAATAATCTTTTTATTTCTTAATTTTTAAAGAGTCTTTAGTTTAAATAAATTTTTTTTTAGATTAATATAAAACAAATTTAAAGATAGGTGATATTTATATTTAACAAATATTTTTTGATACTTAAAGGAAAATTTGCTTTGAACAAAACAATTTTATGTAACACTTTAAGCATAATTTTAAGCTTTAGTTTACTCAAAATTATTTCTTTTTAAATAAAAGAGGCGTAAGAATGTGGATAAATTAATGAATTCAAACTAAGATTTTTACTTTAATAAATTTGCATAAAAATTTAATTGAAATGAATTTTTTAAATTAAGATAAAAAAGATATCATTATATGTGTGTTTTTAAAAATAATTTATTTAGCTTAGTTGATAGTATAGTCTTAAATATGGCCAAATAATCAAATGGTTTAGAATTTGGATATGTCAAGCAACAAAAAAACGATTTTATGAGAGATTAATCACTAGAAAAATATGTTTATTGACCTTATTTAAAATCAAAATAATATTAAGAAAAGGTGAGTTTTTCGGGTTTCTTTTATTTAAAAATTTAAAGTGCTTTTATAAAAGCGTAAAAGAATTCAACATTATTATTTAAAAAATATGGAAAAATTAGAATTATAGTCAAACAATTTAAAATGCTTGATATTAATCTCTTTGTTAAAAATTATGGTTATAAAACATAAATAGTTTCAAAGTTTAAATTCTTGCTTAATGTCATTGTAATGATTGACCTTCAATGGTCCAAATGGCCTAGAGTATATTTAATTTATTTACCTTTGAAATTTTATTTCTATAATTTTTCTTGTATAGATTAAATTGTGGTTGCTGATTTCCTTCGGTACTGTTAATTTTTTTGAAATAATAAGCCTAGAAACGATTTGCTAGGACTGAATTTTTTAGATTCATTAAAATTTTATCCTTTAAAATTTTTGAAAAAACTAATCGATATTTTTTTTTGAAATAATTTTGTGATTAAATTTAGACAGCAGTTTTTCAGAATTTTATTTGAAAAATAAATTTTAAATGATTCATGATGAGAATTTAGTACAAATAAAAAAATAGGCCAGAGGCCTATTTCACACCACTTAATTGAATTCATAAATACGCCTCAACGACTCGACTATTTTATGAAATTTTTTAATGATTCATAAATAGAACTGATTTTTCATATGATATATTCCATTTTTTTGAAAATTTTCGCATGTCAAAATCTACCTTTATTTAGGTTGTCAATGGGAACAATTTAATTGATTATTAAGTTTTACATAATAGAATTTTGTAATTGTATGCTTAGCATTAAAAATTGCTTAGTTCAACTTTTATTATTTTTAATTTTCAGTGAACAATAAATGACATTTAAGTTTTATTTATTTGTTCTGATTTAAGTTATTTCATCAAAACAGAATATAGATGAATTTAAAAAATAAATAATAAATTATGTGATTTTCTGCACTTCTCAATATAAATAAGATAGCAAGTTTTTATTCATCAAAATAGCTTCTTTAATTACCAAAACTTTCTCTAAATATTTTAATGATTCATAAATTTCCAAAAATTTTGTATTTAGCAACTTCAAATTTCATAACCTGAAATAAATCAGCTAATTTTAATAGGAAAAGTAAAAGTTTAATTATTTCGATTAAATGTTTATTTTTAAAATTACAATTTCATAATTTAACAAAAAAATTACATAAAATTTTTATTAATTCAAAAAATCTTTTCAAAATTTGTTAATTTTTATAAAGCTTAAGATAGCGACTTGCATTTTTTCCAATTCAAGATCATCAAAAATTTTAATTTTGTCTTAATTTCGAAACTAAAGATTTTAAGACAACTGTCTTGGACTAATAAATAAAAATTGTTTATTTTTGAGTTGAGCTATTTTTTAGTGAGAAATTCATTAAAAAAATAGTTTAAAAATAAAATATATGGCGAATTTGACTCATTGACTAAATTAAAAATTTCTCTTCAAAGCATTTAACTACAATTAGCATTTTTTTAACACTACGAGAAGTATCAAAACCTAATCAATCTAGTGCAAAGTTTTTAGTCGAGACCAAACCTATTATTTTAATCTAAAAAGAATGTACGCATACTATAGAATAAGGGCAACTAAAATTTATTATAATTTTATAAGGTTTATTTTTTAAAAAATTTGAAAGATATTCCAAAGAAATTTTTTTAATCAATTTTAATATTTATTTTTAGTTTGATTCAAATTAAAATTCACTTTAAATTTATGTTTCAAAAAATAAGTTAATCGTTATAAACATTTGGTAAACATTCTTAACTTTTAGATACCTGTTGATTAAAAAATTTTATAAGATAAATAAGTTTCTATGAACTTCTAGATTTTCGTATCTCAACAGGATACTAATTAAAAGATCAAACTTTGAGCGGTATTAATATAAAAAATATTAGAATAATTAATTAATTTTAGTAAACGATACTGGCTATGGATTTAATTATTAGACTTTATTAAATCTTTAATATAATAATCCTTTCAATTTATCTCATTTTAATTAGAGATTTAATAGAAAATAAATTAGGAAAACCAAAAAAAAATAGCTTTTTTACAATACCGAGCGAAAACGTGCCTTTTCCAAGTCTACACTTCTGACACCTCTAATTCAAAACTTTTTAACTATCACTTTCGGTATCGTCTATCAATAGCAAACAATTGCTCTAAAATAAAAATAATCTAAATCATAATAACCATATTATGATTCATTTAAAATCATAATAAAACTAAATAAGAAATAAAGAATGAAAGAGAAAAATTAAAATTTATTATAAACCGTCTCTTCAAAATAGGAAAAATATTGAACTTGGTTTTTTTAATTTCAAACTTGTTTTTGCTATTTGGTCGGGCTAATTTAAATTAAAATCAAGTGTACCATTCTAAAGTGACCCCGTTTCTCGCTTTTTATGAATAAAATTTTAATTATTTAAATTTTTATCTTATCTAAATTTAGATAGTCCCTTAAACAATGTCGTTTTGAATTTTTGGATAAAAATAGATCACATAACTTTGAAGAATTTTAAAATGAGTCCGCCGATAAACTTAGTCCAGAGTTCATCTATTGTTGATAGTGGTATTCCCTTTAGCTTAGATGTGGATGATGACAAATACATATCCAATTTGAAGTCAATAAAAAAGACTGAAAGTTTGGCTGAGGACGATATGATAGGTATAGGCTCACTCTCGTCCAATGGATCTAGTATAGAACCGATTGAAAACTGTAATCAAAGTCAGGCCGATACTGGAATCGACTCAGAAATGTTGTCCAACTTGTCCATATCGCCTAGTCGTGTTCAAAGTTCCGATAGAAACAATTCCATTTCTTCAACCAGTGACGATATGAGTGATTTTGAACTGGGAAATGGCGAAGACTTGGCCAACTGCAATACTCAGAACATGACTGTAGTTAACCGTAGCGGCTCAGATGATTTAAACGAAGACGAAAATACTAATAGACGTGACACCCTTATTTTTGCAGCCAAAAATGATTCTGATAATGAAATGGAAACAAAATTCGAAGACATAAAGACCGAGAATTTAGAGAACCTAACACCAAAAAATATACCCCATGAATGTGCTAGTTTGTCCAGTCTTTATAGTAGCTATTCACAATTTGACTTTGCTTCACGTAGCATACCATCACCTCCACCACATGATCCAACTTTTTCGAAAAATGAAGCTCAGAGTAGTCTTAGTTCTTTTTTGGGAATTTTTGGTTCAAAAAAATCACAGAACAAACTGGATTTATTTACTTCGAAATTGTTTGGTTTTAAAAGTAAAACTGATACGCCTAAAAATCAAATTAAAAGTTTATCGAGTGCTGATTTTTTTGATAATTCATGTGAAAGTAGAATTATAAATCAAATTAATAGCTCTTGCCAAGATTTGAAAATTCCTGACAGCATGTTAATCTTTGAAAACCGTCCAGGGTAAATTTTACTTTTAATATTTGAGATTTTATAGAAAAAAATTCTTACCTTTGTAATTTAAATCAAAGAATAATATTAAGAGTATAAATTCAAAACTTAAAAACTTTGACTTGTGGCATACATTAAAAATATTTGAATGAAATAAAAAATATTGGAGGAAAATTACCACAATCTGTTCTTGCCAAATAGATCCTAAGAGTCTTTTTAAAAATCCATTTTTATTTTATTAGTTGAATTTATTAATCTGTTGAAGGATTAACAATAATATGAAAATTTTGTGAGTCAATCAATATTATATTTTTAATTATTTTAAGACTTTTTTCGGTTACTAGATCATAACTATGAAAAAGTTGTTAAGACACAAAATCTCAAGATAAACTTATAACTTCATAGATCATTTATGGTTTAAGAGCATCTATTTTGTATTTTTAAAATCTTTTTTATTAAATTTTTTTCTATTACCACAGATAATGACTGTGTATTATTTAATTAAAATTTATAAAATAGGGAATTATGAATTTAAGAACAAAAAATAACGCTGAAAAAAATATTAAAAAAGTTTTAAAAAATGCTCGATTATTAAAAACTTTGAAAAAGCTAGATTTAGGTAATAGCTGTTACAATTTTCTGATTTGATTTGGCCTTTTTGAAAAAAATTATTAAGTGCCTTAAATTCAAACCTATAATAATCTGAATCAATAAAAATCATAATCATAAACATTAATTTTTAATATTTTTTTAAGTTAGATAATAGAAATCTTTTAAAAATGAAAAAATCATTAGGATTAGGGGAATGTAAATGAGGTTTTAGACTCGAAATTAATATTTTCGACTTTAATTTCTAATTTGAGGCACGACTTAATAATGAAATATTCCTGTTTTAATCAGTCAGTACCAAAAAGTAAAAATAATTTCTTTTTCTCGAGATTTTAGTCATTGATACATTATTTTGAATAGCAAAGTCTAACAAAATTCTAAAAATTTCTTTAAAAGTTTAATATTTTCTTATTGTTTTTCTTAATATTAAAATAATGTGAATTTATTGAAATCAGTTTGGAATTTTTATCTTTAAATTAAAGCTCAGGAGAAAATACAAGAATATTATTTAAAAGATAAAAAACCAAAAATTTAATAAAATTATAATTCGTTGGATTTAAAAACAAATTTGTTCAAGACTTTTTATTATCTGCTCATTTTGCTAAGATTTTAATTTGAATTTTTCCAAAATTAAAAAAATATTTTTTTGTTATTTGAACATTTTTCAATATATCTATGAATGATTCATAGTCTTATAAATTTAATTTTTTCTATTTTGCTAAAAGTACAATAATTTAATTATTTTTATTTAGCAATCTTCCGGCGAAATCTTATGAGGAAGAGCTCAAGCATCGCCAAGAATACGAACGTATGGTTGAAATGGCGAAAAAAAAAGAGCTAAAAGAGAAAGAAATTAAGCTCAAAAAGCAAAAACAATTGAATAAAAAAGAAGATTTTATGACTAACTCGTTAAAAGTTTGGAATAACGAAATAATTCCAGATTGGGAAGAGCAGTATGATAGTTTTTAAAATTTGAAAACTTAAGTTCTAAAAAATTTTATTTAGAAAATTGTCTAAAAGAACTTGTCAACTTTGGTGGCATGGATTGCCACCATCTATTCGAGGAAGAGTGTGGAAATTGGCGATCGGAAATGAACTTTGTTTAACTAATGAAAGTTATTATTTTTATGATAGAAAAGCGAGACAAAAATTGGAACTAATGAAAAAATATGATTCGCCTGATGACGAAAAAAATCATGAATCAAGTGTTGAGTTGATCAAACTTGATGTTTCACGAACATTTCCACACCTGTCTTTTTTTCAGAAAGATGGACCATATCATGATGCACTGCATAATGTACTAGGCGCTTACGCCTGTTACAATTCTCAAATTGGTTATGTTCAGGGAATGAGTTTTCTCACCGCCATTTTATTGTTGAATATGGAAGATGTTGATGCATTTATATGTCTTGCAAATCTGCTCAATACCAATGTTTTGATGGCTTGTTTTTGCATGGATCAATCAAAAGTAATTATTAGTTTTAAAAATTTAAAAAAAAATCAATTTTACCTTTTGAAGATGAATCGGTATTTTCGAGTCCATCAAATTTTGTTTGAATACAATATTCCAAGACTTTACAAACATTTCGAAGATCAAAATGTAAAACCAGATTTGTATTTAATTGACTGGATATTCACATTATTCAGCAAAAGTTTGCCTTTGGACGTTATGAGCCGAGTATGGGACGTCTTTTTTAGAGATAAAGAAGAATTTTTGTTCAGAACTGCGCTAGGTATCTTGAATTTGTATAAAGACACACTAATGGAAATGGATTTTATTCACATTGTTCAATTTTTGACCAAACTCCCCGAAAACATTAATTCAACCCATCTGTTTAAATCAATAGATCAAATAGTCATGTGCATAGATGACATATCTTTTGAGAATTTAGTCCATTATGATTCCTGAATTTAGTGTTTTTTCTGTCATTGGGTGCCTTAATGCTTATCGTCAAAATATATGTAAATAATTACGTTCAAATTCATGATTAAATGTCTAAAAAAAATTTTTTTGAATTATTTTATCATGGCATTTCATCAAATTTTTGTTTAATTAATTCTATCTATAATTTGATTACTGTAAATAAGTTTATCATAAAAAATTTACGATAAGGATTGATATTTATTAAAATCTCAAGACATAGAATTGGTGCATCACTAATTAATTTAAAATCACCAAATAAAACTTATAAGATCAATTATTTAGTGTCTTGAGCATGGTCTTTAGGTTGTTTTGTAAGTTTTTATTTTGACTAAATTTTTCATTTTTATTTTTATAAAATTCAAAATAAACATTTCAAATAATTTTGTTCTTTTTCATTAAATTTTAGGAATGAAATCGAGTATACTTTTGAATGATAGTAAAATAATTAAATTATTTTTATTTGAATGCAAACAATAAACTAAAGATAAATTCAACGAGATAAATCGATTACCTTGTTTAAGTTCAATGAGAGTGTATTGAAAATTTAGAATGTGCGATTTGAAAATAATTTTCTGGCTGAGAATTTTTAATAAAACTTAAAAATTTATCATTCTAAATTTGAAAAATATAAAAATTATAATTTGAAAATATAACTTTACTTTTTAATAATTCTTTTCTGTGTCAAACTAACTAAAAAAATTTCAGTCAAAAAATAAAAAAAAACACAGCATTAATAAAGTTAAAATTTCAAACAATAAATTTTTTCATACACAAAATAATGTTAGATTTTTTAAATTATTTATTTCAATCATAAGTTCAATATTAATTTTATAATAAATTAATTTTTTTGAAAAAAAATTCTAACGTTTCGTTACTCGCTTAAAAAGCTTTTCTTACCCATAATATCAGAAAATTTTCAAGTAGCTTTGATAAACTTTCTGAAGTGTCAATTCACTTTAATAGTCTAAATCATTCAATGGATGATTTAAAATTTTTTATTTTTAAATCAAATTTAAATCATAAAATAAAAAGACTATCAACAGAAACTGAGTTGATAAATATTTTTCTAAAATTTCAAATTCCTTTTTTAAATAAAAAAAATACCAAAAATTGAATATGTAAAATCTCTAAGTTTTGCTTGTTCTTTTAAAAAAAAATTTTCTTATTTTTCATTTTCATGAAATTTCATTCTTAATCTTTGATTTATAAAAATATTTTCATAATATATTTTTGTATTCTTTTGAAAAAAATCTTCTTTTTTATTTTTTTCTTTTTAAAAATTTAAAAACTAATCAGAATTATTCTCAGAATTTAGATTCTGAAGAAGGCCACTTTTGATCGAAACGCGTCGATCGTTTTATATTAGAAAAAATTTAAATTTTTTTATTTTTTAAATTATTTTTTTACAAATTAAAAAATTATTTTATTGAATTTTTAATTTTACAATAAATTAATTTTTTTGAAACCCTAACCCTTACCTTGAAAAAAAATCCTAATTTTTTTGTAAATTCTAACGTTTCATTACTCGCTTATAAAGCTTTTCTTACCCATATTTTATATCAATTTTTTATATTTCTGTTGATTGGTTTTATCCCTATCTTTACAAAAAAACCTTTTTCTCGAAATTCTTAAGGATTATTTAATTAATTTTAATTCTGTAAAAAAGAAATATATTTTTGGGAGTAATTTTAACTATTAAAATTTATAAGTTAGAAAAAAAATGTTTTAAAGTTTTATAATTAAAAATTCAATTTTTTTTTCAATTCTATCAAAAAAAATTTTCATCGGAATATACACTTAGTTAGCAAATTTTCTCTAGTTTTAGAAAAAATCCAATTTCTGTATAATCAAGAAAGTTTTTAATAATTTAAAGACTATTTAAGTGAAGAATCCCAAAATATCAATGACTAATTGGTTTTACCCCGTTTTACGATATGATAATTTTAATTTTTCAATATTTGTTTCTCTATAAAAAGCTTATTCAAAAATTTAAAAAATTAAAAAAAATTCATGTAAAATTTTTATATAAATTCTCGAAATGCAACTTAGCTTAAAGCTTATTTTCAATTTGATAAGTGAGCAATAATTTCTAATTTAAAAAAATTATTGAAAAAATTTTGACCCCGACGTGACTCGAACACGCAACCTTCTGATCTGGAGTCAGACGCGCTACCAATTGCGCCACGAAGTCATATATTTGTTATCGTTATTCTCGTCGATAAATTATTATAATCATTGATTTGTTAGGCTTTGTGAAGTTCATTTCAATTCACTCATTTTAATTCACGCAAATTTTAATAACTTTTGAACGAAAAATAATAAAATTATTCTGCAAAATGTTACATATTGTATCAATTTTGTTACACCTAAAGATAATGGTCTGCAATAACTGTGCTAAATTCGCACACTTTTAAAAAAGATGCCCGATCTAATCTGCATTGTTTTTGGAAATCCATTTATTTAGATGTAACAAAATTGATACAATATGTAGCATTTTGCAGAATAATTTTTTTACTTTCCATTCAAAAATTTTTAAAGTTTGCATGAATTGGAATGAACTTCAAAAAGCCGAATTGTTCATCATTAACAAGTAATAATTTTTTTTCGGAAATTTTAGATATTTGATAATTTAGTTTTGATTATAAAAAATTATGATTAATTTTGTTTTAAAACTGATTTAATTTATATTTCCATAAA
The DNA here is from genome assembly GCA_010279815.1 of Brachionus plicatilis. Lineage (NCBI taxonomy): Eukaryota > Metazoa > Rotifera > Eurotatoria > Ploima > Brachionidae > Brachionus > Brachionus plicatilis. The sequence continues at coordinate 143,714 of QEOQ01000479.1, forward strand.
AATTTTCTCATACATTTACGGAATTTATTTTAAAATAAACAATCTAATGAAAAAAAAATAATCAAATAAAATACTTATCTTAAAAATTACCAAAACTGTTGCCAATTATCATAAAACTAAGTCACTAAATTAGAAAAACTGATGAAATTTCTTTTTGTTAATCTTTTGAACAAACAACAGTAAGAATTGAAAAAAAATAATTTTAATTGTTTCTCTCATATTACTAAGAAATCTAAAAAGTTTCTAATTAAAAACTATCTGAAGAATAATAATTTAGTTTTTATAATAATTTACAATAAATGATAAAAACTTTGTTTAGAGCAGTTTGATTTCTCTGACTGGCATAAATAGATAATTTTTAAAAACTTCGAGAGGAAAAATGAAAAAATTTAGTTCATTTAAAATATGCTGAATTGCGATTCTAAGTCATTTTTGGCATATATTTTGGTCATTAGTAATCAGGTGCAAATAATTCACCTTTCCCCGTTAGAAAATACAAGCGTTGAATCTACTTTTATGGCTAAACCAGAATTCGAAGTAGCCTTAGTAATTTTAATTTCAGTTTTACTTCTTCTCGGAGTTTTTTTATTCACTGTTGTCTGTAGTTTTGTTTGTTATATTTTGCAAGACTACAGTCTGTGCCAGAATGATAGTTGGTGCCAGTTTTTTAACCGAGACTTTAAAGTCGAATCGAAAAAAAGTGAAATTTTTTCCATTAATATAGAGGAATCAAATCGAAAAAATTCTGCTGATTCATTGAAAGCACCCTTATTCGAATCTGAAAAAGCAATTGATTTTTATGGAACTAAATCAGAAGATTCAGATGAAACCATCAATTATTGTAATAGTGTTGGCGATGATTTTTTCTTTAATAGACAAGGTTCAAATATGTATTCGTTTCGCAAAAATGAAATGACTGTAAAACAAACTCTTGAGCCAGAAAATTTGGATCCGTACACCAGCTATTTTATCATTAGTCCATTACCCGATTCAAAGAATGATCTCTTGGAAAGTCATCTGAATGATTTGGAAAACATAGAACAACACCTTTCAAAGTCTTTATCCGAATTGAGTGAATTACACAAAAAATTGTGTCCGGAAAACCAAGAAATTTCGGAAGATGCTAAAAAACTTGAAGAATCAAATGAATAAAAATGAGTATTTATTTTTAAAAAATTTTATTTAAATATAATTCTAGAAAATAAATAATTTTAAAAACAAAGTAAAACTATTTTCTTAGTTTAGACACATTGGATGTTTTTTTTTTATTGTGCAATTTAGCTGTTTCACGAAATTTGAGCCCACCAGTATAAGCTCTAATATTAAATTGAAGTTCATATCTTCTTTGTTCAATTTCTCGTTGAATTCCTTTCAATTCTCTCAAGTCTTTAGCTGCTTGTAGTTTGTCATATTTTGGATTATCACTTTTGTTGTCGCGTCGATTCAATAATTTGATTGTGTATTCTCTTATTTTGTCCTGGAGCATGTGATCTCTAATTCTCCTTTTGAATAAATTTGTTTATTGGTCAAGAATTGATTTAAAAAAATTATTTTTTCAAGAACAAAAAAGAAAGTGTGCTTTTTTCTTCCCCTGAACATGATAAGTTTTTAATCGAATAATAATTGGTGAAGAGTTGTGAACAAATATACAATTTTTTTAGATACAAAGTAGTCAATGTATACAACAATCTTGACAGCAAAATTTCTAACTCAAATTCTTTTTACATTTTTAAAACCAAATTTTTAAAGCTTATTTAAAAAAAGCTATGGTAAGGAGATTGAATCCTCATTTCATGTGCCTAGCACATCACAGCTTATTTTTATTATTTTATAAAATTTTTATCATTCATCAATATTTTTTTTTTAAACAAAACTAATTACAAAATATTTTAAAATTTTATTTTTAAATTTTTTAGTTGAATTTTTTCTAGTTTTTATCAATTATCCTATCTATGAAATTAATTATTTTGGGTGAGAATTAAAAACAAATAAAGAGAGATTAAAATATATTATAAATGGGATTCACGCATAAAAAGAAAACTCTTAATTTAAAATGATGAAAAACGCATTAAATTAATTTATTGAAATGTGAAAATCACATAATAAAATATTCATCTTTTTTCATTTAAAATAAAGTTTTTGTTAAACAACAATGTAAATGTCTAATTGCTGATTCTTAAAAGTTTCTAGATTTTTTTGATTTTTTTTATTTTCATCTTTTAAATTTAATTTTTTCTTTAAAAGTTAAGATCACAAAAATAAAAATGAAAATCAATTAAAAAAGTTAAGAACACATTTAGAAAATAACTTTTATGTGTTGATTAACATTTGAAAAATATTTTTGAAAGATTTAGTTATGTGTGCTGTTTTGTTAGTTTCAATTTTTTTATTTGGTTTTTATCCTCAATCAATGATTATAAAAGGGCATTTCATTCTCATCTTTTTGATGTTAGGGATGAGAGTTTGATACGCCATGTCTTGACCACAACTTCCTCTCGTTCTCAAAGCATTATTGCTTGTCCTTTTAGCTGGACAGATTGATAGCCCGTCGCATATCTCAAATCAAAATATGTCAAGAGTGAATGTAATCAAATTTGAACAAAAGGCAATTTAAGTCAAGTTCCTTCTAGATTAAAATTAAAATATCTTATCTAAATTTTTTAAGCTAATTTCCTAAATTATAAAAAAGATAAAATTTTTTTCTTTATCTTAATATTTATTTCAATCGATTAAACTTATTTTTCAGTCGATTGAAGTAGATTCTCAACACTAATTTATTTGATATTATATTATTTTATTGAAATTTTTTATCCCCTAATAGTATTAAATATTAATTACATCTTTACTTTATCTCATTTTTCTTTTTTACATTTAAATTACTAAATAAATTTTCACACTTGTAATTGGTATTAATCACTTGAATAATTTAAAAAAATTCTTCCTAATTTTAAAATTATTTAAAAGAACAATACAATATCGAAAACAAAGACTAATTTAAAAATTTTGATAACGCCTCAAGTGCCTCATTGCTGCTTCTATCATAGACGAAAATTTAAAAAAAATATTGTAACTTCAAACAATAAGTCGAAAACTTAAATTCTGTGTTTTAATAAAATAAAATTTGCAATTGCAAGATCAATATTCTTTTTTAATTTACAGCTTTAAGTTTATTTTATATCTTTATTAAAATTCTTAGACTAAATAGCTCACTTCTTCTTCAAGTATAATATAATTCCTATAGTATAATAATAATATAATTGATTGATATTAACCGCAATCACAATAATGATCAAAATTCAAACACCGTTTAAGGCCAAGTCCTGATTAAGCTTATCTAAGCAGAAAACAAATTTCTTACCTTTCTTCCTCGATACGCATCAATGTTTCAGGAGATAATGATCGCATTCTTTCCATTCTCAACTTTTTATCTAATTCTTCTCTTTCTTCGTTTGTCATAACTCTTAGATGGTCTTCGCTAATATCAAATGGTGCATTCATTACAGGTTCTGTATAATCTACGCCTTTTATCATCCGCTTGTGCAAAAGTTTTCGTTGTTCTTTTCTAAAGTTTTCTTTAAATTTATATATGACAACTTTGTCATTAAACTTTTGAATTTTTGAGTCTATTGTTTCTTTCTCTTTCTTAAATTTGAATTTTTTAAATGATGATCAAGATTTGTTATTTCATTTTACCTTATAATGTCCAATAGCTCCTTTTTCAAGCGCTTTTTCATATTTTTCATTTTTATAAATGGTCATATCATTGGGTATATTCCTTTTATTCAAAATTTTCATTACATTTCTGCTATCGATATGAATTTATATTAAATAAAAAAATTAAATGCTGCGAATTAGAGTTTAAAGTTTTTTAAATGCTTTTTTTACCTCAATCTATTAGCATTTACTTTTGCGGTATTTATTCTCTCTCTTATGTCATATTTAGCGTATTTGGCGTCTAATGGACGCATTGGGAAAGTTCTAAGCGGAAATTTTGAAACGGATATAGCTCTCTGATCGCAGCTTTTAGTTTTAAACTTTAAATATTTTTTTATATCTAAAATTATTTAATTGAATTGTAAAACTTATTTGGTTACTTGTTTAAAATTTTTTTTGAAATAATTCTTTTTGGTTGAAAACTCGTCTCATCATCACTGGCCCATATATCATCAGTTACGCTTCTAATGTCACTTATGTCATTATCACTCATTTTTGTTGGCGTTTTTCCATCTTTAATTTGAGAGTTGAAAAAATCTGTTTTTAAAAATTCCATTATAGCTTTGCATCCGTTTTGTACAATGTCCAAAGGTGGGTATTCGATTGGGTTATCTGTTAAATTGAGAGCATTTAAATTTTTCAGAGTAGATATTTCACAAGGTAGATATTTTATTTGATTGTTTTCCAGTAACAAATAGCGTAAATTTTCATGATTTTCCAGTCCTTTTGTCGGAAGTTGAGTGATCTGATTATTTCGTAGCTAAAAGACAAAACATTGGTTTTATTTGCAACTTTTCTGACTTTATTTGTTTTTAAAATCAAAAACTATAATTTTTGAGCTTTAATATAGCTTTTTGCATGACTTAAATTTTTTTTTTAAATCAAAGACAAATTTTGGAATTAAGTAAAAGAAAAAAAAGATATTTTTCATTTACGATGGTTTCAAAATTTAGATTTTTAAATAAACAACAATTTAAAATAGAAAATTAATTTCCTGTTTCATAATTTTGTCAATCTAAATTTATAAAAAAGTCGGCAAAATCGAATCAGTGTTTACTTAAATCTTTGAAAAAAAATGATATTAAGAAATTTACTGCCAACAATAGTATGTGTGTATGTGATTTATGTTTAATAATAAACTGAACTAAACATTATATTAAATTGAAGTTTGGAGTTTATTTTGGGATTCATTTTTTCTTATTCAATCTAAATTTTTGAATTTATTACAAAGAACTTTGACAGTTTAATGATTTTTAAAGGTGCCAGAGTTTTAAAATTTCCTAATATTTCTCCTTTTAATTTCTTGTATGATACAATACTATTTTCATTTTACCTATCCAGTAAAATAGTAAATTTGAATTTTTTTAAATAAATTTGTTGAAAATATTTCAATGCTTTTTCTTTGAATGTGTCAAGGAAATAAAAAGCTTATCAGATAAATGCGAGAAGCATTCCAACAACAGATTAAGGGACGCTTTTTAAGTCCCTGATTTAAGCATAAATTTAAATGGAAGGTCATAAATAAAAAAAAATAAAAGCCTTTTATAAAGCTTCGATCAGTTGAATGTTTATATTATTTTAAGATTTACAGTAATATAATCATAGGGAAAGCTACGAAAAAAGCATTATTTATTTTTTAATTTTTTCATAGAGTTTATTTTGTTTAAAATTTTAATTGTGCACAATTTTTTATAAATAACCGAAAAAGCTATTTTCTTGTTTTTTTAAATTATACTAAAAATAACTAAAATAAACGATTAATCATCAGTAAATTACTAAATGGAAGAACTAATGATATAATATCACATTAAGAATTAAGAAAATATCTACCAAAATAAGATCTCTACTATGTTTCAAAGAAAAAAATAATCCAATTCAATTTAATTAAGGAATTTAAAGATCAAATTTAAAAAATATAAAATTTTTTTTTAAAAATACTGGTATATTTCTTAATATTATTAAAATACTCATATTTATAGTTATTTGATATAATTATGAAAAATAACTTACATCAAGCCACTTTAGATTTGGAAATAACTCAAAAAAGTCCTCTGGTAATTTTTCAAGATGATTTCCCTCAAGATATAAATACTAAAATAATAAAAAAATTTTGAAAAATTTTCAAAAAATGGATTTAGTAATACTTCTAGTTTCTCTAATTCACCAAGTTTTCTAGGAATTTTGGATAATTTCTTTTTACTCAAGTCTAAACCATTTGCATTAAAATCAATCGCTTTTTGAATAAACTCCAATAATTCTTCAAATTCTTTTTTATCATTTTGATAGTCGTTTTCGGACAAAAATTCATCATCATCGTCTTCCTCACGTTCATTTTTGTACTCGTTCTCAATGTCAAAATTTGTTGCTTTCTCCTCGTTAGTATTTGTATTAGAAACTATGTCTTCGAAGCCAGTATCTTTGCTTTTTTCACTTCCCTCATCATCATTTTCCAAGTTAAATTCTTCTTTTATCATTTTAATAATGTTCTCAACTTGAACTTCCTGTGATTCGAGATTTGCATCTTGATCTTTGTAGGTCTTAACAATTTCGTTTTCATTTATGTCATCCATTTTTTGTAATTGTTATACTTTGAAATTTAGATTTTACTTCAAATAATGATTTAAGCAATTTGAAAATTTTACCCTTAGTAACTAATTTTCTAGTCTTGGAAACCAAATCGTAATTTTCTTTCATCAGACAAAAACATTGCTCATTCTCATAGTTTTGAACAATTTCAAATAAAAGCGAAAAAAAAAACTTATCTACAATTTTTTCTATGACTATTAGTGTATTGTTGCTTATCTAAAAATCTAAATTTTGAAACCATCTTAAAAATATTGTAAATGAAAAATGTCATTTTCTTTTCTTTTACTTTATTCCAAAATGGCATTGTGAAATTTCATGCAACTTCCAATACAAAAATAGAAAAATTCTTTACTCGTGACTTTTAAACCACAATAATTGACGGTATTCGTCTAGGCTGATAAAGAGACTATTGATACTATTTTTTCAAGATTTTTTTACACTTAATTTGCTTATTATTTAAATCTTTATTTTGACGAGAATACCGTCATTTTGGTAGAAATTGTGAATTTTCATACAAGACTTATAATACAAAAATAAAAAAATTTTATAACTTTTGTTCTAAATGTCAAAAACTTGTTCTGTAAATGAAAGAAAGTGAAGCACCTTTTGTTTCACCTACTGCGGAAGTCTGCAAAATTGCACGCTTTTTAAAAGTATTAAAAATAAAACGCAATTAATTAACATAGATTTTGCAAATTTGATAAAGTGCGGACTTGGACTCTAATTTGGACTTATAAACAACTCTGCCATATATACAATAAGGAAGAATTCACAAATTTATAAAATAAATCCTAATTGACCTGCTTAGGGTTCAAAAGAATCAAAGTTCCGCAGTACCCAAATGACTTTTTCTCAATAAAAATATCAATCATCATCACCATCATCATTTTTAGATTTAGTAAAACTTATTACAATTAAAATCTTAACTTAAATAAAAAAATTAATTTTGAAAGATTTCTGTTTTGAAAATGTTGAAATGAGAAAAAAAAATTTTATAAATTTTATTAATTTTAAGTTTGAAATAAAAATGATATTCAAAAGTTGTAAACTGATTCAAATAATAAATAATTGTCTCTCTCTTTACATTGATTGAATTTTTTTATTTCAAGTGATACTGAACAGGATATCATATATATATCATATATAGGAGTGAGAAAAAGGGCATTTTGAATTTTCATACAAACCTTCCAAAGATAAAATTCTTTTCAATTAATTTAAATTGAAAAAATTGAGCTTTTTAAACTTTATTGATGAAAAAACATGAAACAAAATGTGTTTCACTCAAATTCAACAACAAAAAAAATTGATTTATAATTAATTTTTAAAGGAAATAATGATCAAAAAAAATATTAATAATATAATAATAATTACAATAAAAAGCTACAGCAAGCGAGCTTGTGAAGATGGCTTACTCGGAAGCCATCTATTGTAGCTAATCGTGCAAAAATCGAGAGATAAATTAAGGAACCACAATGAAAGTTACAGAGACGAAACTGAGGTACAAGACGAATACGAGAGATAATAAATTGGTGTGTTAAGTAGATTTGTAGTAGTTTAAAAAATTTGTCATTAATAGGAAATAAATAAAAAATAAATTAAATAATGGTACTAAAGTATAAAAAACTAAGAAGAGATGAATAATTACATATATAGGTACAATTGATTAAGAAAAAATAGGGACATTACAGATATTACATAAGATTATAAAGAACATTACAGGATAAAGAAAAAGATCGAAAAGAATAGAAAATAATTTACAGAAAATATAGTTACAAATTTAAATATAGATAGAAAATTTCGAATATGTAGTTACAAGATTGTATATAAAGAAAGGTGTTCAATATTTTGAGATTAGACTTAAATCATTATTAGACTTTAGTCATCTTTACTAAAATAATTTTGAATTTGGTGGTTATAATTGTAAAGAAATACAACTTGCAAGTTTAGATTTATTTATTTTAGTTATTAAAATATTAAATTTTCAATTCTAAATTAACATACAATTTGATTAAAAATAATTAATTTATTGCCAAAAAATCCATTTTTTAAAAAGAATGTAAATTTTATGTAGAATTTTTGTATGAGTATTCAAAATGCCAAGAAGCTCAACGAATTGAAGTCAAAGGGAAAAGATAAAAAAAAATCGCACTTTACCGAAATGGAACGTCTTACCAAATTTTATCCTGAACTCTTTGTCTGTCAATGAATTCAAAAACTATCTGGATCAATATCTTAGCGTTACCAACACTGAAGCACTAAGACTTGGACCAATAAATGCTTGATAACTTTTTTTGATATGAAGTTAGAAGAAAAATTAATTAATCTTCATGACAAAAAAAAATCACCATAAATCATCGTCAAACATGTAAAATAAGCAAAATGCGAAACGT
>QEOQ01000479.1:161927-175237 GCA_010279815.1 Brachionus plicatilis
TCCAAATTTAAATTTTTGTTCAAATTATAATGAAAAATATTCAGTAGTAGTTATAATTAAATTTCATATTAAAAAAACGAAAATAAATTTTTATATTCGATCAAAATTCATTTAAAATACTTTCAAATGAAAAAAATGATTTTATTTTATAAAGTTAAAACAGTCTATTATGTTTAATTTGAATATTTTCGAATCAATAAATTCTCACTCGCATCCTCCATTAGCACAAATGTTGTTCAATGTCAATTTAGCCTCAGGAACATCGTGCTTAGCTGCATGTTCAATCAGTCGTTTTGCTTCACTAAAATTTTAAATTTTTTTAATTAAAGCCTTTTTTTGTTCTTTGAAAATCTACCTTTCATTAATACCAGCTCTAAAACCTTTAAAATGTCCCACCGCCAAATTGTAAGACGCATGAGGATGTCCTTGGTTTGCTGCTGCTTTGAAAAGTTCCATTGCCTTTTCGTGATCCCTTTCCACTCCAACACCTTAAGTTTGAAAATTTTAAATCCTTAAAACAAACTTATCTAATACCATGTAAGTATCTATTCGCTAATTCGTGTTGGGCAGTATCATATCCCAAATAAGAATATCCTTTTAGCATATTGACATGCATATGTTCAAAATAGTAATACGCATAGAATAACAATGCCACAGCTAAAATGACCAGTAAAACCTTTTCAATTTTTTAATTAATTTTTGTTATATTTGTTTACAAAATGAAAATTACCTGAACAGCTACACACCACCATGGATCAGAGCGTCTTTTTCGAGCTAAATACACTTTGCCACCATAAGGTAAATCATCGTCACTATCGCTATCATAGTCTTGGTTGCCATATATTTTCTCCAAAAGAGCTTCTTCTTCTTCTTCATTATACACTGTTTTCCTTTTTTTCAGGTTACTGTTATCACTCGATACCTTTTGCATTTTAATTTTAATTTTTTATTTTTAAAACTTCAGTTTTAAACATTAAATATGGCAATAATATAAGATTTTTATAAATTCAAATTGGAAAAATCGATATTTTGCCTAAATTAAAATTTTATCCAAAATTCAAGTTATTGTTGATATTTGATTTTAAAAATATAGTGTGACACAATTCACTTTTCTCGAAATAAAAAATAAAATTAATTTTCGATTTTGAAGAAAAGTAATTTTTTGATCAGTAACAATTTTTTTAGACGAATGGGGACAATATTATGCTGCTGAATAATCAAAAAATTAATTTAGATTTTTTTTGAAATGATTTATTTTTAATAAAAAGTTTTGAAATTTATGGCCATATTAGTTAATTAAGTCTTGCATCAAAGGCTCTTTTCAATAATTATTGTACATTTCAACTAAGACAAATTTTAACAATGCTATTTTTTTTCTGCAGCTTTGCATTTATTCTCAAATCGTTTAAAAGGTGCTGTGAACAAAACCATAAAGGTATGCTAAATAGCTGAGATAGTTAAAAAAAATTGAAGTCTAATGGCTATCAATAAATTTCCAATTGGTTAGCACGCTTTGAATTCCAAGCGCACACGAGAACTTTATATTAGATCTTAATTCTAAATGTAAAAATTACTTAGCTTCTTTGTATTATAAAAACCTAATCTATGTTTCTAAATAATTATTTTCCAAATTTTATTATTGTTGTTTTAAAATTTTTACAAAAAATATAAAAACTGAGTAAAAACGAGTCTTGTTCAACAAAATCTAAATTAAATAAATATTCAAGATAACCTTTAGAGATGCAATCAGATTGTTATAGAAATGGCTATTTCAACATACAAGACATTATGGCATCTCAGGAAAGAATATCGTGTAAATTTGAGATCGATGTGACGAACATGGGTTTCTTGGACTCGAGCTCACACGACTCGAATATAAAAGTCGGATCCAAATTAGACTTGCCTTACTGGCTTGTAAAAGCAATTTACAATGAAAAATTTAAATTTGTTAATATTGATTTACCAAAGTGGTATAAAAAATTTTATCATGACATTTTAGAGGCTGATGCTTGTGTGGTCGATCTGAGAAAAATGGGACCTTACTATTACGATTTTGGAGTTTTATTATTAAATTTGGTAGAGACAGATATTGGTCTAAATATTGCCAGAACATTACTATCGGTAAAAAAAAAATAAAATTTAAAAAATTTTTAAATTTCAGCCTATTTAAGTGTTTTCGAAGTCGATTCAGACGAATAATGGATTTATCGTCTCAAACAGATCATAGAGATTTGTATAAGGCCATCTCGAAATTGGATTTTACCGAAACTGAAATTTACAAAGCTGGACAAAGCGATGCAAATGGTTTCATTCGATGGCAGAGAAGAGAATTCTGCAAGCTGCTGCCTTCCATTATTGTCACTGCCAACAAAAACAAAAGAAAAAGGGCCGATAGCAATAACGAATAGGGCCCTAAAAAAAGAATAAGCTTGTCGTTCGGTGTAAATCTTTTTTATATGTTCACATTTTTTTGTATTTTTCTTCCTGCAAGTATTAATTACAATTGTATAAAATTTTTATAAAGTTTAGATTATCTATTATTTTAAAATATGAATTTTATGGGATTTTTTTTATTTAGAAATTTTGAACTTAAAATTTAAAAATATTGTGTCCTGATCAAATATATAAAGAATTATGATTTTGCTTAAGAAATTTATTCGAAATTTAAATAATAAATGATATATGATGACATACTTATAATTATTAATATCTTATTGAAAAAAAAAATTTCTAAAATATCTCTTAATTGTTTAATTTAAAACAAAAAGTAATTAGATCTTTTTAGAATGGTAGAATGTTGCTGGTGGAAGAAAAAGCCGTCTAAATCACATCACTAATAGGCGATCTAAATGTTAGATTAGTTTTGATTTAATTTCAAAAATAAAAGCAGCACTTTTTTTTCAAATGTATAAATATTAGTTTGAAAAATCTCAAAAAATTAAAATAGTCCTAAATAACGATTTTTTAATTAATTTAAATTACGGGAGATAAGTTGTTTAAAAAAAAATGGCTGATTACTTGGCATCAATTTTTGGCACTGAAAAAGACAAAGTCAATTGTTCATTTTATTTTAAAATTGGAGCTTGCCGTCATGGTGAAAAATGTTCCAAAGTACATAACAAACCAACATTTAGTCAGACAGTGTTGCTCAAAAATTTGTACGTAAACCCATTGAGCACTACAGTTCGAACCCCGGACAACATTGTGTTGGATCCCAACAATGAAGAGCAAGTTCAGAAGCATTTCGATGATATTTTCGAAGAGTTGTTTATAGAAATGGAATCAAAGTATGGAGAGATTGAAGAAATGAATATTTGTGACAATCTAAGTGAGCATTTAGCTGGAAATACGTATGTAAAATTTCGCTATGAAGAAGACTCTGAAAAAGCTTGTCAAGACTTGAACAATAGATGGTTCAATGGCCGGCCAATATATGCAGAGCTATCGCCAGTAACAGATTTTCATGAAGCTTGTTGTAGGCAATATCAAATGGGCGAATGTCCAAGAGGAGGATTTTGTAATTTTATGCATTTGAAGCCAATATCAAATGCGTTAAGACGTAAACTGTATTCTGTAAAAAGCAGATCAAGATACCAGGATTATGATCATGACTATCGAGGTGATTATTCTCCATCGATGGACACCATGGGAGGAGGTGGAGCGTATTATGATGAGTTATCGAGAAATAGTGGTAGATATGAAGATCGGGATTCGCGAAAGTCAAGATCACCCTCTAGAAAACATAGACGTTCTGGAAGGCATTAGATAAAAAATTGCCTGATTTTTAAAAAAAATTTATTGTTTTTTATTGAATAAAATAAAACTTAATGTAAAATTTACATAATTAATATTGATAAATTGTATTAAAGATTTTTTGTTTTTAAATTTTTAAAAATAATAGTCTTAAAATAATTATAAAAATATTTTTAAAAGAAATTATTAATGATCTAGTTAGGCAAAGTATTCGGTGAAAAGCCAAAACATTAAGATATAATAATTAGAAAAATGTTAAACTATTGTTTAAAATAGTTAATTTTTTCTGATATTTTAAAATTTGTTAGGAAAACTAATAATCAATTAGGAAAAGATATAAAAAAGGTATTCCTCACTTTTTTATGATAAATAAATTCAATTTAAATTGATTTTTTCTATCATTTTTAAAAAGTTACCTTGTTCAGTCAATTTATTAAATTACTTTTAGATTTAAATTCAATTTTTAAAAGGAGATAGCTTATTTTATAAAAAAATTTGATTATCAAAAATATTTTTAATACAATTTAATTAATTTTTTTATATTTTTGATTTTATTTTAAAACTTTTAGACAAAAAGAAATATCAGTATCTTACTCTGGTATTTTTTGAATAGCTTGATTAGGTTAAATCGTGCTGGAAAAAGTAATGTAGATCATTTTTTTATTCCCCATGTTGTAAAGCATATGGATTGTTCCATTGTAGTTAGTATTACAGTTCCAGATCATTTCATCATCGTCTTTTAATTTTTTTAATATATCATGGAAACTTGTCTCAGTTCCTTTTCGTTCCTCTACTCTTTTACGGTGGGGAGCAAAATTTACTGGTAAGCTTTTTTCTGCTTCAATGTAATACTTATGAGCGTTTTCCGAGATAACGATTAGTTTTACGAAAAAAAAATTTATTTAGTAAAAAAATCTTTAACAATTAAAATCCGATTTTTTGAGGTAAAGACAACGAGAATATCAAAAAGTAAAAATCCTTTCTGTATTTTTTGATTTTTTTCAAAATTTTATTTTATTTGTCCCTGTTCCTTTTTATACTTTCTGTACTTTTTTGATGTTTACTTAATTATTAAAATACTGATAAAGTAAAAAAGTACAGAAAGTTTAAAAAGGATTAGGGGAAAATAACAAAAAAATTTTGAAAAGAACAAAAAGTACAAAAAGGAAATTGTTAGTTTAATAGTTAAATCTAATTGTCTATCCATGGTTTATTCACCATCAAATTTTTTTGTTTAAAGTAAATTAGTAATTATTAAAGATATATTAAATTAAATTAAATTTCGTTTCTTTTCTAGTCGTAATAAATTTTACAAAAATTCAGTAAAAGGATGTTTAATGACATTTAAATTCTCAAGTATATATGAATTATCATGCCATTGTAATTTTGTTATCTGATTGATTATTGATCACAAAATAACATACTCACTGGCCTCTATGACCAGCAGAGAATGCTCTGCTACTACTAAAATGTGATTGCAGTTTTTCATGAAAAAATTAATTTTATCAGAAGAATGTTTTTAATTATTTTTAAATTAAATAAAAATGTTTTGATTTCTTTTAAAAAGAATTTAAGAATATAATTGTGATTTAGAGAAGCAATTTTTCCAGATGAGATGCTGCTAAAATTGTTTGAGATTTAAATTTCATTTTATTAAATTCGTGTCTTACTGAAGAATACATGTCTAAAAGTCAAACTCACTATTAAAAACAAAAAATCACGTTATTTTATATGATCTAATCTTAGATACCTCATAATTAAACTTGAATACGAGCTTAAAATGATGTCATTCGGATTTTATTAATATTTAAAATTCAAAAGTATGTTTTTCTTTAATTAATTTCTTCTGACGTAAAAGGTAAAGTAATATCAATTTTTGATCATTAACTATTTGAAAAATTATTAAAAAAAATTTTACATCGAAGACATTGGCTTTATTTTTGAAATGAATACTAATAAAAAATTTAAGCCAAACTGAGTGAAATTTTTTTTGAAAGTTTAAATTTAAAATAAGAGTGAAATTTTATGAAAAAATTTTTTTTGATAATTTTTATTAAAATTCTTGAAAATAATTGCAACATTAAAGCAATAAATAAAGTCACGACTTTAGATATTTAATAATTATTTGAAATTATGAATAAATTTCTTAAAAATATAATTACATTGTTCATACAATAATCCACAAAGACCTAAAATCACCACTTAGATTGACTTAATTTTTTAAAATATGAGTTTTAACGATGAAGCATGCATAACAATAGGGGGGATAAAAGTCCGATTTCCTAAAAAACCCTATCCGTGCCAAATATCAATGATGGACAAGATAATTAGAGGTTTACAAAGGAAGCAAAATTGTTTGCTAGAAAGTCCCACTGGTAGCGGAAAAACGCTAAGTCTTTTGTGTTCAACTCTTAGCTGGCAAAAGACTGAAAAAGAAAACATTCGATCACGATTGGTCGAAAATGGTACTTTAAAAATTGTTTTCTTCATTCTGCTATTAAAATTTTAAGATTTAAATCGAGCTCAGAAAGTTAAGGAGTCTTGCTACTGTGATTGTGCTCAATTGAGGAAAAGAGAAAAATTAAACTCAAACATTAAAAAAAAAGGTATAATTTACGAAGAAGAAAGTGATGATAGCGAAGAAGAAAACAACTTTAAGCCAAATCCGGATTGTCC
The DNA here is from genome assembly GCA_010279815.1 of Brachionus plicatilis. NCBI lineage: Eukaryota > Metazoa > Rotifera > Eurotatoria > Ploima > Brachionidae > Brachionus > Brachionus plicatilis. Next base: position 168,357 of record QEOQ01000479.1, read on the forward strand.
CTGTGTTTGTCATGGGATGTATCAATCAGAACCAGAAATTTTAGAGCATCAAAAGCCTTCTAAAGTTCCAACCATTTTTTTCTGTACAAGAACACACAAACAAATTACAAATGTCATTAAAGAATTCAAAAAAACTCCTTATGCTAGTGATGCTAGGTTCAGTCATTTAAAAATTTTATTTTCATTTATTTTTCTTTTGTTTATAAAGAATGACGATTCTTGCTAGCAGAGCTCATTCTTGTATTCATCCACAAATTTCTAAAATGTCCAATAAAGACGAAATGTGTAAAAAACTTAATAAAGACAAATCAATTACAAGTAACTCTGAGGTAACAATTTAATTGAATGTTTAATATTTTAATTAATTTTGTATTTTTTTGGCATAGAGTAAAAACGATGGATCAGAAAAGCAAGATTTTGGATCAGGAGGCTGCACTTATTTTAATAGATTCAAGAAGCAGCCTTTATCTTATGAAAGCTACGGTCTGAAAGAAAAAGTTTGGGATATCGAGGATTTAATATACAGCTTTAAACGAAAAAGAGTATTTTCGATTTATTTAAATTTTAAATAAAATAGTTTTTTTTTCAAAAGTTTTGTCCATATTATGGAGCTCGAGAACTAATGAATGTTGTTGACATAATATTCTGTCCATACAATTATTTAATTGACCCTAGAATACGATCATCTGTAATATTTTGACTAATTTAAAATTTTTTATTTTTTTATTCGAAATTTTTTTAGATGAACATAAATCTTAAGGATCAAATTGTTATTGTGGACGAGGCGCATAATGTTGAAGATGCCTGTAGGGAATCAACAACTTTTTTTATTTCCAAATTTCAACTCGAGATTGGAGTTAAAGAATTGAAAGAACTTTCAAATTGGTTTACAGATGAAAAAATAAATGGTTCGGCAGTTTATTTTCAACATGTGGTAAATAAAAAATTTTTAAAAAAAACTTAACTCATTGTTTAATTTGAATCTAGTTTGAAAGATTAATAGATTGGATAGATCGACTCAGCTTAAACATGGAACAACGCGATTTTGATGCATCAATGAGCAAAATTTTAAATGGCATTGAAATGATAGCTGAATTAAAAATGCAAGGCATCGGTCCGGATAAATACGAAGCTTTTAAAGTATCATTTTTGAAAATATTTATATTTTTAAAAATGAGAATTATTTTTTAGAAAAATATGTCAGAACTCAATTCAGAAACTGAGGGCAAAGAAAGAGAAAGAGAAATCATCAGTGATTCTGTTAGAATTTTAATAAATCAAATTGATCTAATGTTGGAATTTTTGTACATGGAAAACCATGAATTTATGGAAGATTTTCGCATTGCCATAACTAAGAAAAAAGTTGATGACCCACAAATAAACGTATGAAGAACACATTGTACAATGCATGTTGTCTTTTTTATTTAATTTTAGGACGAGGAAAGTCTTTTGAGATCAACACAGTTCAGAAATTTCGCTCAGCAAGCAAAATGGACTTATACCATAAATTTTTGGTGTTTGAATCCAGGAGTAGTAAGTCTTAATTAAATAAAAAAATTTAACCTTTATAATATAAATTCTTAAGGCTTTCTATTATCTTAAAAATTGTCATTCAGTGATTTTAGTTTCTGGAACTTTATCTCCAATGGATACATTTCAAACTGAGCTTGGAGTTAAATTCGAACATCAACTAGAAGCAAATCATGTTATTTCAGGTAATTTCTTTGATTCATATTTATGAAAATTTTAATTAAAAAAAAATAGATAAACAAGTTTGGGTTGGAAGTATTGGATATGGTCCTACTGATGTGAATCTATTAGCTACTTTTAGAACCTTTGAAACTTATTCTTTTCAAGACGAAATAGGAAGATTAACTCTTGACGTCTGCAAGGTACCGTTATTCTATTTTTTTAATTCAGCTATAAAAGATCAATTTTAAATTATGTAAATTATTTTGACGGTGTTAATAATTTAATTAGAAAATACTTTAAAATTTTTATACTTAATTAAATTAGGAACGCAATATTCTGAAAAAAATTCTGAATCAACAAAACCAACTCAAAAAGCTTGATTAATATTAATTTGAAATATTTTATAATTTGGTTGGTTTTTAATCAAAAGTTTGAAAATACAATAATAAATTTAGAACAAAATTTAAATCAAAGATTTTCGATTCTCTGACCAAATACCATTTAATATCGAATCACACTTTATTACTCAAAAATTAAAGGTCTATTTTTATCAGTTTCATGTTAAAACAAAAGCAGATCAGGATCAATTTATTTATTATACTCTTAAAATTAAATAACTAATAAAAAACTCCAAATTCATGACTCAAATCGTGATTTTGATTTGGATTAGCAATTTTTACTCAAGCTATCTTATAGAAATTTTATAATTTATCTTTTGTTTTAATTTTTAATAAAAATGATGAAAAATGAAGAAAATCAATTTAATTTTAAATCTCTTGAAGTAATATTAAGAAAATAAACTAAATGAAATGTCTAATAAAATAAAAATTAAGTTTTGTCACTTTTAATCAAAATTGTCAGTTCATGAAAGAATCACGAATTATGACTAAGACAAAAACCTTTAAATTTTTTATAAATCTCTTACTAATCTACCGATTTGAAAAAATTTAGATGTTTTTTAATAACAAACATTAAATAATTTTTGATTTTTTTTTGAAAAAAAAAATAAAAAATTAAATTTTTAAAATATTTTTCTCATTATTAAAAATTAAATTTTTATTCTAAAATAAAACTAACAGTCTTTATTTAAAATATTCCAAGGTTAATCAACAGCCTAATGCCTATTTAAAATATTAATTAACCTGAATTTTAAAATTGGTTTACTTAATCGAATATAATGTATTTTGAAAAAAAATATCCAATTAAAAAATAAAGTCAAACACTTTGATTCTCTCAAAAAATTAAAAGTTTTGAAAATTAAATTTACTTAATCAAATTTAATATAATTTAATGTTTAATTTTTTTTGTAAAATATTAAAATAAACCAATTTAAATCATCGTATTTATTCATAAAATTAATATCAAATATTTAATATAATCTTACCAAATCAATTAATCAGACTTTGGTCTAGGATCTCGAGAATATTTCTCTAGACTCTAATGAAATATTTAGAAATAATGTTTAATAATCATAATAAAAAAAATTTAAAAATCGTTATATATTATATTTAGACAATACCGTATGGGGTATTATGCTTTTTACCTTCATATTCTCTAATGACCAAATTAATGAATCGATGGAACGAAAGTGGAATAATTAACGAAATGAGGGTTTACAAACAAGTTTTTTTTGAGCCTCGAGTAGCAAAAAATTTTGATCAATTACTTAAAGATTACTATGACAGTATTGAAAATAGTTCCGGAGGTGAGTTTTTTATAATTTTAAAAAAGGCAAGAAAACGTGATTTGGACTAAGGTCCAAAAAATAATGGGGCTTTGATGTTGGCGGTTTATCGAGGAAGAGCAAGTGAAGGCCTCGACTTTTCTGACAACTACGCTCGAGCTGTTATCGCAATAGGTATACCCTACCCAAATATTAAAGATATTCAAGTAATCATTAATTTTAGCTAATTTAAATTATTTTCAACACTGAGCTTATTTCAAGGTTGATTTAAAACGAAAATATAATAATGCTTTGTCGACGAAAAAAAATTTATTAAAAGGGGATGACTGGTATGAGATTCAGGCCTATAGAGCAGTTAACCAAGCTCTGGGTCGTTGTATTAGACACCGGTAATTTAAAACAAAAAAATGAAAAAAAAAGATTTAATTAAATGAATCAATTTTCAAGAAATGATTGGGGTGCAATAATTCTAGTTGATGATCGATACTTTAAGAATCCTCAAAAATATTCCAAAGGTTTGTCTAAATGGATTCGTCAAAGATATCAGACTTTTCGCAATTACACAGCTGCTATGGATTCATTAAAAAAATTTAGTCACGAAATGATAAATTTTAAAGGGTATTAAAAAGTCTATCAAAAACTTAAATATAAAGATATTTTCTATTTTAGGGAATTTCATTCAACTCAACAAAGCCAGATAACTTTAAATGATTCTGATGTAAATAGTCTAAGTCTTAAAGTTGATCAAACATTATTAAATGAAAATAAACTTTCACAGATAAAAAATGAAAATGAAACAACTTTAGGTGAAAGTTTTCTAGATTCCCGATTTGAAGGCAAGCAAAGAAATCCAAAAAAAAACTTCTTTACCAGCACTCAAATGTCACAAAAAAATGACTCTCCTTTGACAAAGAGCGGCAAAAAAAGAGCCAGAAATCTAAAAGAAGAAAAAAATTCGAATTCAACAATTTCTAATTTTAGATCATTTGAGTTCAAAAATGATAACAAATTTTCTAAGTCAAGCAAAACAAATGAAATGGTTGAAATTGATGAGGATGAAGATGAAGATGATGATGGAATCACCTATTTGGATAATACAGAATTAGAAATTGACGTTGATTTTGAGGCTGATTTCAGCATTATGAAAAAGCAAAAGAAAAATTCCAACACATCAATCGAAGAGATCTTGTAAATAGCTTAATTCGCATTAAAATTAAATCTTTCTTTTTAAAATAAGCTACCAAAGAATATTAACTTTAATTTAAATTTTTTTTCAATCATTAATTAATTATAAATCGATTATAAATAAATTATCTCAAATATCAATTTTGATCATGCACAACTTTTACTGAATAGATTTTTTCTTAATAATTAAAAAAATTTTATATCCAACTTTTTATTCATTCATTTGATTATTTATACCCGAAAACTTCATGTCAAGAATTTTTGTAATGCTGATTTTTATAATTTAAATTGCACTACGCTAAATATATATTATCTAAAAATTAAGTTTAGATAATTTAATCAATAATCAAAATCATGGATCAATATTTGTCAGTAAGTTTGTTAATTTTTTAAATGAAAACAAAATACAGAAGATTTATTTAGATAAATTTTTTATAATGTTATTAAATAATTAAATAAATAAAAAAATCTAAATTTACAAAATTGTATTATTAGAACAAACATTAAAAAATTAAGTTATCCTTTACATTTATGACCTTCAGATTTTTTTGCTTTTTGGGCATTGATTGAATAAATTGATTAGAAATAAATATTTAATAATTAATTTTTGATTTCCAAAATTTATACGCAATTATTAATTTCGTTTTTAACCAATTATTTCAAATCTTAAATAATATTCACGGTTAAATTTTAAAAACAAAAAATATTAATTAGATGAATTAAACTAATTCTAGCATAAAACATATTAAAAATTTGATACATTCAGAAGTTGTTGATTTAGTTGACTAAAAATTATGATATTGACACTGGCATGAAATATTTACTGGCATTAATATTGAAAAATAACCAGTGTAGAAATTGTTATCTTTAAAAGTGATTTGATCGGTCCATGAATTTTCTGTGAAGCTTTGCTTGAAAATTTCTATCAATTCCATGTCTCTAGTCCGTTCATAAATATCATGATTTATCTGATTTGGATTTAGTCGTTTTAAGCAATAAATTCTTACTCTGCTTTGATGTACTTGCTTTATTTGGCAACAAGATACCACTTTTAGCTCATTCTGATTCTTCCATATCATAGATTGACTCTTGCAAAAGCCTTGACACTCGGCAATATTGTATTGAATGGTTTGGCAACTCGGCCCGATTTTAATTTTGTATCTTTTTATAAATGGCCGACAATAGGAGTCACTGGGTACGAAATAGTATTTTTCTTTGATCGACTCTTTTGTTTGTGTCTTTTTTAAGATGTCTGATAAATTCATGTAGGAGGACTTTTTATGATCGCTTCTAATCCTACACTCTGAGTTATTAATGCAAGAGCTTAAAGTAATTAAAAAAAACAAAAATATGAAATTCTTTAAAGACATTTCAAATCTAAATAATTAAATAATTTTAATATGTGCCCTTTTTTTGGTAATTCTAACAAGGAAATAATTTCACAGTTTTAACTTCCTGCTACCATTCATGATAAAAAAATTAATTTGAATTCTAAACGCCAACTACTCTTATGTCACAAGAAAAAAATTAAAATTGAAATTTTGATTATCATGGACTAGCTGAAGAATACGCTTATAGCATGAGACTTTAATTCCCTGTTTGAACAGACTTGAGTTGAAAAAGTAAAAAGAAAAAAAAACAAGTAATTTTGAAAGCATTTAGAATTTTCTACTTTATTTTATATTAAAATTGAAAAAATTTATTTTATAATTATTTCCTAGCTGGAAAATTGATATGATCACAATATTTTAACAAATATCAAAATTCGTGAACTAAATGAACCATGCAAAATTTTAAATTGAGAAACTAATAAGTTCGCTGGTTCGTTTTACTTAAGATAATCCTAAATATGCTCACGCTCATAAAGCATTACTCAATGATATTGTAGTTTATAGATTTTGATGATCTAATTCGTGATAGATGTGGGTTAATTTAATTTTATAGTAAAATTGAGTATGTACCGCAATATAAATTAAGAAAAATATTTTTAAAAGTTCATCATTTAGCCAAATAAATAAATTTTAAATTCAATTTAAATTATTGCTAAAAATGCGTTTTAATTTGAACTTTTTAGCACTTTAATGCCTTGATAAAAAGATCTTGAATAAGAACAATTTAATGGACTAATTTATTTTCACATTCTATTTTTTAAATTGTTTTTTCTGTTTTTTAACAAATGGAATTATTCAGGCACCCCAAGTGAATTTTTCAATCTACTTAGTTAATTGTTCAATTGACAGATATATATATATCAAAAAGTCAAATTAAATAATAACATATCTTGGGAAACTCTAACTCCATTTATTCAATAACCCTTTCT
>QEOQ01000479.1:182821-199450 GCA_010279815.1 Brachionus plicatilis
TAGACAGTTGTCTTTATTTTAATAATTACCATTCATGAATAATCGAGCCTCTAGGATTACCAATCTAATACCACTCTTTTAGTTTATGAAATAATTTTGAAAGATTAAATTATTTATTTAATAAAATAAAAAATGATCAAATACAAAATTTTCCTCAAAAAATTGGGGATATTTATCCCTTAATTTTTTAGAGTAAATTTAAATTTACTTGAAACAAAAATTTTATGACATCAATATTTTCGAAGGCTATCGGATTGAGGAAAGGATTAAAATTTACTCTGCTCCTTATCAATAAATATACCATATCTAAAATTCAGTTTATTACCTTGAAATTTAAAAGTTGAAAAACTGAAAAATCATATAAAAAAATAAAGTGTTTAGAATTTGGAATTTTTATAATTTATTCAACTTTTTATAAGACAATAGTTAATCGATTACAAAAGATCAATCATCTGTAATTCCTTCTGGTTCTGCAGACAACCTTTGCGATGCATTATAGAAAAAAATAGGTAACTTTCAATTTCCAATTCCAATTCTTCAGGCCTGTTCCTAAAAACCAAAAGACGCTTGTAACTTGTGAAAATGTCCCTTTCACTCTTGCACCATTTTTGCATTAGAGCAACAGCATTTGATTGGAACATTATCTCTAAAATCACACTATAAACATAGACACTATAAACTAAACCATGTCTCGATTTAAGCTTTACTTTTATAAAATTAGGCTCCTTTAAAAAGTACATAACATTAAGTACTCCGTTTTCACACTCCTTTAAATAACTTTTTGAATTAGCTAATCATCTCCAATAAATATTATGCTTTTATTTGGAACGATATTTTTGAATATTGTCAAGTTTTGACTAAAACATTAACCACCTCAATTACCCATCTTGTTCTAGTGACTAATCTTGATCGAATGACTTCTTCGGTAGTAACGGGTGTAGAATAAAAAATGGCATAAAATTAATTATATCATAAAAAAATTTTTATTTAACAAAGGCTTTGAGTTTTTTTTTAATTATAACTGAACCTTCCTATTTTGAAAAATAATATCAGTTAAGGTATTAAACTCCATGACGACGCATGATATCGAGCCTAAAGCAAATAGTCTTGGCATGGTCTTGTACAACCTTTGGGTCCATATTTCTCAGGCAAGTGCGAATTTTTTTTTTTTATGAGTTGCTTAAGATTTTTTGCCTTTCAATCACCCTCATAAACTTTAGCTTTAAAATTTAAAAAAAAAAAATTAAAAAAAAAATCTTCGATTGGTCGTGCTTTTCGTACGTTTGCTGGATTCACTTCATTGGCAACATACCTTATGTTTTTATCTAACATATAATTCTGTACCATATTCGCATAATGGGATGATACTAAGTCGGGCCAAAATACATAATTGCCATCTTGATGATATTCTTTAATCATTGGTTCAAGTCGTTTCTTAATACACTCTCCTAGGTAGACATGTTGGCCCGATATATGATTGAAATAGACTCTAAGTTTAGCAACCATTTGTTTGGTCGCAATTTTAGCAGGTCTACCACTTCCTTTTTTTCTCTTGAAAGTTTCATGTTTTTCTATAACATCTTGCCAGCGATAAACAGAACGTTTTTTGTATCCAAGACCAGTGAATCGCCTTACAACTTCAGCTTTTGGCAAATTTTGTACAACTTTTTACATAGTTGTACAAATCTTTTAAAAGATTTGTACAACCATTTTGATGGTTTCGTACATTTTTTACCAACAACTTATCGAAAATTCAACTTTACTATATAATTTTTATTTATTTTAAAGCTAGGATCAGTCTGATTTTATCTTGATTTTTTATTCTACATCCGTTATTTTATTTTTTTTAAATAAAAAAAGAAGGTACTGGAATGTTTATTTCTTTTATTTTAAAACTCAAAGACAGTCTCTAAAACCAAAATCTAATACATAAAAATCAGCATGTTTAAAAAACGAGATAAAAATTACTTTTCAGTTTTAAAAAATTTTCTAAAAATTTTGCAATATTTTCTTACAAATAAACAAGATATGGTGCAAAAATATCAATCTTGTTTAGTAGAAAAATATTGGCATCTTGAAGTTTAGGATCAAAAAAATCAGATCAAAAAGTAATTGTTTTATAACTTTTGAATGGTATTTGATTTAATCTCTCTGCAAAATGCTAAATAATGCAAAAAACATGCTGAATATTAGAAAAGGCTCTGCAAAAACTCTGCAATTTTGCGGGAAAATGCATGTCATTAAAAAGTATTTAATTCAACTGCGCAATTTAATTGCAGAGTTTTCTAATATTCAGCATGTTTTTTGCATTATTTAACATTTTGCAGAGAGATTTAATCAAATACCATTCAAAAGTTATAAAACAATTACTTTTTGATTAGTGTTGGGAACCGTACAAACGGCCATTGATGCGGCCAAAAATTTTTTAAACTGCGAACAAGACCACCTAGACGGACGGTTATAAAGGCGGACGGCCACTTTGGCGGCCAGACCGGCGGCCAAAAATTTGGACCGCGAAGTTAGCCGGCCAAAACAAAGACGGATGCCGAAATTTGCAATCAAACCATATCAACGAAAAAAATTTCTTTAAGAGTAAAAAATTGGCAAAAATTTTTTTAATAGAAAATGCCAAATATTTTTAAAAAAAAATAATTTTTCTTGAAAAAGCTAAATTTTTGAATTTATTTTTCTTGATTAGAGTTTAGGGATTTGAATGTAATATTTGAAAATTTTTCGTTTCTTTAAATTAAAAACTTAAAAGAACATCAAAAATTTTTTGACAGAAATTTTTTACCGCTGATTTTGTCTGACCGCCAAAGTGGCCGTCCGTCTATGTTTTGGCCAGCCAAATCAGCGGTCCAAATTTTTGGCCGCCGGCCTGGCCGCCAAAGTGGCCGTCCGTTTTAAGTTTGGCCGTACATTTTGCCGTCCGTCTATGCTTTGGCTGCCCAACTTCGCGGTCCAAATTTTTGGCCGCCAAAGTGGCCGCCTTATTTTGGCCGCGTTCGGACCGGCCAGGCTTGCCCGCCTCCCAACACTATTTTTTATCTGATTTTTTTGATCCTAAACTTCAAGATGCCTAAAAATTGAATCCTTCAAGTTCGTACAGTCAATTCTCGATAATTCGGAACCCGATTATTCGGAAAATTCGCTTTTCAAACAATTTTTATTGAACAAGTTTTTAATTTGTAATAAATTTTCTGAACTTGACCAAAAAAAAAAATCAGGGTTTTTCTTTTATATTTAATTTATTTTTGAAAAATGACTGACAAGCTTAAAAGAACAAAAAATTAACTTGTGTTTTAGGGGCCCTCCAAAAAGTTCAAATATTTGTTGAAAAGTCTAAAAAATTAAAAGATACTGATATCGATTTGATCTTTTATTTAAATTACAGAGTTTCTGAATTGAATTTTTCTAGTTTAAAAATATCGTTGATTTCACCTTTTTTCATTAAAAATTTTTTTTTAATCCGTTAGAAGCTTTTTGTGAAAAATTTAAATTAAAAATAAATTTTTATATAATCGTTTAAAAAATTTTCTTTTAATCAGAATTTTGACTCAAAAGTAGCAATTACAGTTTAAATCTTATTCAGAAAAGTTAATCCAGAATAATTTTTCCAAATCGTTTCGGTTTAGCGAGATTTGACTGTAGGCTAGAGTCAACCTCGTATTGCCAATTAGGTATTGACGACTGAAGAGATTTAATAATGAAAAAATTATCTTTTTCAATTCCTATTGAATGAATTTTGTCTACCGCTTTACTATCAACATATTTGATCTTAAAATAGTTTATGGCGCAACAACTCAATTAATAAAGGTGCAAAATGTTACGATAATTCATGTAAATTGCCGTAAATTCGTGAATTTTTTCTTTTAGTATTTACGGTTATTTACAAAAATTATCGTAAAATATGGTAAAATCTTTAAATCAAATTAAGAGTGTAATTAAACATCAGCAAACATTTTTAAAAATTTTCAAAATCTAAACAATTTATTTTTTGAGAATGACAAAAAATATCATTCTCCCTTATTTTTTTATTTTATTTATTTATTCAATTAACGCCAATTCTGGCGATGTAATTTAAATTTAAAAAATTATAAAATTAAATGTATAAAATTTTTTGTTGCTTGTTTTTTAATGTTTCTTTTGTTGAATAAAAAAATTATCTAAAATATCAAGATTGATTTTTCATCGATTGAAATTTTTCATATTTTTCTCAAAATACGGGAAAAAAATATTTTTTATTTAAAAGTTTATTTCGAATAATAAATACAAATTTAAAAGTGACATTTGAAAAAAAAACAAATGATCCAAATGCAATTTTTTATTGCAAAATTGGTTAACACATTCATTTTGCCATTTAGAACCTTTTGACTCGAAGCAAGAGAAACCATCTCACAAAAAAAAAACAATTTTGAATTTTATTTAAGAAAAAAAATCTTTTATTCAAAAAAATAGATGAAAAAAAGTACTTTTTTAGTTTCAATTTACATCAGGCATTCCTTGAGCCATTCTCTTGCTTGTAATAATTGGCATAGTTATACTGGGAATATTGCTGCCAAGCAGCTGCGTTTTGATAAGGGTCTGCGGTGGCACCATTTGTGCCATTGCTCGCTTGATTTGTTTGATCAGATTTGATCTCAGTGGATGAATTCGAAGCAGTAGCGCTTTGGCTAGACTTTAATTGCTTTTCAATAGCTTCGGCTTGTTCAGTCATGCCCATTGATCTGTAGTAGTCAATCCAAGCTTGGCTATAGTCGGCTTGCGCGCCTTGAGAGGCAGTGGTAGCCGCGGTGGTTGCAGCAGTAGCCGCAGCAGCAGCACCGTAATACTGTTGATAGTAGGCAGCCCATGCGGCCGCTGTGGGGTCTTCGCCTTTCAGCTCGGCGGCTAATGGCCACTGATACCCAGCCCAGGCTTGACTCGCCACTGCCTGGCTATAGTCAGTAGCCGTCATTTCTAATGCGCCCGGGCCGAAAAATCCGGCTGGAGGAATGCCACCAATGTTCTGTAAAAATCAATTTTAAATTATTATCGAATCAATATTAAATATTTAATAAAATTTTGGGTAAATTTTTTTTAAAAAATTATCTTTTTATTTTTTGTATCAATAGTGTTAGTAAATGGCTATTAATTCAAATAAAACTTTTTTATTTTTTGTATCAATAGTGTAAGTAAATGGCTATTAATTCAAATAAAACCATTTGTGGAAACCTGATAAATTTTTTTGGCACCTAAACCTTGGTTTTAAATATTTGAAAAGGTAAAACTCTGTACCACTCAGTCAGAAACCGAGTGGATGTTCAAATGCCATTGTTTAATAAATAAAAATCAAAACTTACGCCAGTTATTTTTTCGTATATAAGTTGTTGAGCGTACTGAATTTGTTCAGTGGTACCTTTTATGGTGAACATTTTGTCTTGACCCTCGGGCACAAGTTTGTGATTTTTATCAATTTCAACATAAGCACCAGATCTTCTGTTTATCTCTTTGATCGATTCACCGCCTAAATCAAAGTCAAGTTAAAAATTTTATTTTCTTTAATTTTATAAAAAAAAATGTTCAAGTTTTTTATCAAGCCAAATTTAATTGTCAATAAAATTGCTTGCGAATAAACTTCATTTTGTGTGGCACATGCTGACACCCATAACAAACCGACACATCCGAGTCAATTGATGACTTTGGGCACTTCAGCCGTCAACAAGAACAAGCAGAACGCTGTCTTGTGGAGGCAAAAGAGCTTAAGTGCTTACGGTCCCAATTGAACGGATTCGTCATGGGCTCTAAATAGTGCTCTAGTTTTTTTTCCTCAAAATTACCTTTGCCTATCACCACGCCAGCTTTGTCATACGCAACTTTAATGATCACTTCGCCGGGCGCACCAGGCACTGGCGGCGTGGTCTTAGTGCCATAGTCTGATGTTGTCAAGGGTTTTGCATATTTTTCAGGATAGACAAGCGCCAACACGGCATCCTTGGCCTTGGCCACTTTTTCTGTCTCGCCTGTAATCCTCAATGGTTTGTCGGCGTTCAGCGGAGTGTTCTGGTCTTGTATGACCACCAGCTTGACGCCGTACTGCTCACTCAACTTTTTGATTGTCTCTCCGCCTTTGCCAATGATCAGACCGCATTTGTTGCCAGGCAATTTTATTTCCATCACTTCCACGTTGCCCTTGAGCAGCAGAGTAGCAGTGGGGTCATTGGGGCTAGGGTTGGCACCCCTCTTTATTATGTCATTGATCAACTTTTTGCACCGACTTAATTAATTAATTAAGAAAAAGAAAATTTTTTTTGCAATTTTTTTTACTCTATGCCGTCCTTAGAGCCCTGTATGGTGAACACTCTGTCGCCAATGGAGTTGGCCTCCGGCGCTATGACCACCTTGGTCTGAGTTTCGGTCTGCAATTTGTGAAGCTGATCGCCGCCTTTTCCAATCACTATCAGAGAGAGACTTGATTAGGATACATGTTTTTTATTTTTAAATAATCTTAAAGTACCTAGGCCGACTAGTTTGTCGGGAACCTTCAAATCTTCAGAAAGCGAACCGCCACCTAATTGTTGAGCTCTTCAAAATTGAACGCAATTAGTTTAATGCATTTAGATAAATAAATTTAATTTAAATGGTCTCTCTCTGTGTCAAAAAAGGGTGTCTTTTTTTTAGTTTATTTTAATGACCTTTTAATAAAAAACAAATTAATTAGAATAAAATTAAAAAAAATTTTTTTCTTTGAGACTTGTGTCCACGAGATCCAGTTGAGTTCGCCATGCCGTTTAAATTAAATTTAAATCAATGTCTTACTTGAGCATTGCCAATTGTGCGCCAACAGCTATTTATTTTAGAATTTAATTTAATAAAAAAAAAAGTGAATTAGAGAATAAAAATTGGATCCAGAAATGGAAGTCTAAGACACTTAACAGAGAGAGAGAGATAAGAGATTTAAGTTTAAAAAATACTAACCGTCATTGACTGATGCGAACTTTTTGGCCGGTCCTTCAGCTGAACATAAAAAGGGTTAAATGAATGAATGGAAGATTGCGCTGGGGCTGACACTTACTAGGGGAGTCCGAGGGCCGTTTGTCTGGTATTTGCTGGGAGAGCCTGGCGGCCACGGCGCGCGCCCGCTCTATGGCCGTTTGAATGTCTTTGTTTTCCATTTTAAATTTCTAAAAAACTAAAATGGCGTCGTTTAAGATTTGAGTCCAACTGCATGTTCGAGCGATATCTAAATCGACTCGACACAAAGCTCCTCTTGGAGAAGCTATATGACTAAGATTTTTACAAGACCTTGATAGAAAGTATTTTGGGTCTAGCAAAACGCACACATATGTTTAACTGATTGTTCGAGACTGTGCCAAGTGCGAAATATGAAGCTATTTATATTAAGACTAGGATGAACGATCGATGCTTTAGAAAATATTTGAGTCTGTGTACGTGTTGATGTTTGACTCAGCCTTTTTAAATGAATATCAAAAAAAAAATTTTTCATGTCGACACAATTTTTGTCTCAAATAATTTCGTTACTTTTATTCGTGAAATTTTCAGTTTTCTTCACATCAAAATGATTGTATTAGTATTTTTTTTTTAAATTTAAAATTATTCATTATAAGATTTGATTTTTTCTATTTAGAAGGTAAGATTCGGGAAATGCAAAACGTCCACGCTATTTCAGGATGCCATTTTTGATTTCAAATTAGTATTCTACGTAAAGGAATACCTAGAAAAGCCAAAATTTTAGGGGGGAGGAGTCACACACAAATTGGCCAAAATCAGTAATTTTTATTCGATTTTTGAAATTTATAAATCTCAGTTAAGTCTATTTTAGCTAAAGAATATATTTGATATTAAACTGAATATTTTAGCTAAATTTTGGCTTTCCTATTGATGGGAGTTAATAGTTTAGTTAACTAAAATTTAGTCGACTAAACTAAAGTTATTAACTAAAGTTTAATTTTTAAAATCTATTTATTGTTTTAGAATTAAATATAGTTGTGAAAAAAAATAATTACTAAATAAAATTTATAACTAAAGCAATTAGCATGATATTTCTGTAGCAGGAGCTCAAATAAATTAGAAGATGAAAATTTTCACATAAAAAAATTTATAACTGGTTAAATAAAGGAATGTTTCTTTTAATTAAAATTCAATAAATTAATTATCAAAATCAAATCCAAAATATTAACTAAAAATTAAAAAAAATTTAAATAAATGTCAAATAAATGTTTTTAAATATTTCTTGTCTCACTATTCCTTAGATTTCTCGTTTTCCGCATAATATCCCGCTATTCCTAAATTGTATCACTATCTCAACGATATCTCACTTATTCCATTACAACTTTTATTTCTTAATATCGGACTTGTTTATAAGTAAGATTAGTAAGTCTGAGTCACAAAAATTAAAGTCAAAGTCATGACTTCATGTTGCTCGGACTTTTTTTAAAAAAAAATTCATTGACATGACTTGAGACTTCTACTTATAAGCAAGTCTGATTAATATCATACTAATCCCTAGATATCTCACATCGCAAATAACATCCCTTTTTTCACATTTTTTTGTTCCCTTAGTCTAACTAATTCGACTAAACTAAGTTTTAGTCGCCTAAAAATAAGTTAACTAAAAACTAGTCGAGCAAAAATTAAAAATTAGAAAAATTAGTGGACTTAATTTTAGCCGACTAAATTAAATTAGTTAAGTTAAGACCCATCACTAGGCTATCCTAGGTTTTCCTTTACGTAGAATACTAATTTGAAGTCAAAAATCGAATCCTGAGAAAGTGTGGACGTTTTGCATTTCCCGAACCTTATTATTGTAAGGCAATCTGAATTTTCATTCAAATCTTCCAATAATTACAAAAATAAAATTATTTTTCTTTAATTCAGAATAAAAAATTTGAGCTTAATAATCTTTGATGATGAAACAAACTGAAACAAGATATGTTTCACTAAATTCAAAATTTAAAAGTTATTTTTTATTAACACAATAAATGTTAATGATCAAATAAAATATCAATATTTTTGAGATTTTTTTTGTGTCACCTCTTCTTAAATAAATTTGAATTATGAATTTTGAATTGTAAAGAAATACAACTTGCATGTTTTGACTGACTGGACTGGTTAAAGTACTTGAAAATTAAAAATGAAAAAAAATAATTTTCAATTCAAAATTAACATACAATTTGGTTATAAATAATCATATATGTTTCTATGAGGTTTTTTCTTTAAACTGGACTGATAAATGAAACCCTGTTTGTTTACCTTTAAAAAATCACAGAAAAATCTTTAGAACATAATCCACTTTCTAATAGCAATTAAAATTTTGTAGTGGAATTTTAGTATGAAAATTCACAGTGCCTTTTTGTAAAAATAGATAATATATTATTGTTTATTTTCCTTAGAAAAATTGATAAGTTTTCAGATTTATTTATTGCGTTATGCGGACAATGTGATCAAATGTTCAAAAAAAATTTAATTATATGTGTCATGCCCCGATATCGATCATTTAAGATAAATCACATTTTTTCTGATTAAAAAAGACTGGGAATTAAAATTAAAACCTTTTTTTAGATCTTCATAAATACACCAAAAATTCTAAATGTTTGAATGCTGGTTTAAGGATTTTTTAGCAAATAATTTAGCTTCTTCGGTCACTTATACCGATGCAATAATTTTTATGTGACTTTAAATTTTGTTTAAAAAAATTATAATTTTTTTGAATGCAAAGTTTTATTCTTTTTCTTATTGAATCAACAAAAATTTCATATTTTAAAATGCTTTTAATAAATAGAAAAATTATTTGGTAAAAAAAATGATCACATTCAAGATGTGAGCCCATTTTTTTGATTTGAGAATATAATTTATCAACATACAAAAATAGTGACAATTTTTGCTGTTATGTTTAGTTATTTTTAATAAAAAAATTTGCTCACTGAATTTTTCAAAGTTTAAAGATATGTTTACAATAATTAATATCATAATTTTTACAATATTTATGGGTATAAAATTTTCAAAAAGTTTACGAAATTTAAATTTTTTTATAAATAAGCTTTTGTATTGTTTCTTAAAATTTTGGTTTTAAAAAAATTTAAGCAATATTTATAAATATAGAACTTCTATATCAAAAAAATTAAACTTAAGTCTAGTTATTTTTAGACACAATAAGCAAATAATTGATGTATTCAGCATTATTTGAAATTTTCTAATATATAATAGCCAAACATCTTTTCAATCGAAATCAAATTCATTGATTTTTGGAAAGGGTCTGGTGATAGTGATATTCTTAACTAATTAAATTTTGTATCAAAACAGAAAATAATTTATATATATAATTTAAAACATCTAATGTAATTTTCTGTTTAGAGACTTTTAAATCGAGTTCATGAAAAGTTCTCTAAAAAATCAAATAGAAGAATTAATTTAAAAACAATATTAAAACTAAAAATCAAGGATTATTTTTTTAACTACAAAAATGATTTTAAAAAAAGTAGATTTTATTATTTTTATGAATTTTTTTTTAGATATCAAAATTAAAATTATTTATTGTGATTTTCTAAATTATTTTGAAACATAAATATTTGTTTCCGAAAATTTTAAACTAGACTCTTCATTTGACATTCTAAACTAAGAAATCATGAGAGTAAATCTTATGTTATCTTTTTATAAAATCTTTGGTCGTATTTTAGCATACATAATTTATTTAAAAATCATATCAATTAAATTTAAAAATAAAACACTGCTCTTTTTTGTTTAAAAATATTTTCTTTTATTGAAAATGAAACTTAAATTCACCATTTTATAAATAAAAAAGGTGTCAATTGTTTTTTGATATATAAACGAAATGATGATTGATATTGTCATGCTAAGTAAAATTTATTTAAATCCCTGCAACTTAATTTTGATATTATTTAAAATATTTTAATTTTATGAATTAGAATTCATTTATTTTAATAGGAACAGAATTCATGAAATCATAAAATCGAATGATCACTAGTCATTTATCGCTATTGCTCACCTTTATTCTAGTATTGGGGGGTAAGAAATTGGTTAATCTTCTCGAATTTTTCCTAATTAAATTTTAGCTAATGCGATCCAATACATCAGTACTCCTTTTCCAAAAACAAACAAGGACGGTTCTATCTCAATTGTTACCCAGGAAGGCAAATTAGACACATCTGAATTAGATTTCGAGGAATTATTCTTTGAAGTAATTCACCCAAAAGAAATTAGTTACACTTTCCGGATTAAATTAGCCAAAGGATTCGGATCCTCGTTTGTAAATATTCTTTTTATTCACGTATAGGATAAAAACTTAAGTGTAAGAATTAATCAAAGCAAAAACCATTAGAAAACGTGAAACTGATCCCTACCGAACCTTACAACGCCTGTGGATCTATCTTAAATGGTGATAAAATAAGAGGAAACGTTGCATTTGTTGTTCGAGGGTACTTTTTTTTATCAGTTCGTAAAAATTTCTGGACAATTTTTTTTAAGTGATTGTTCCTTTACCACCAAAGCTGTCAATTCGGAAAATGTGGGTGCAGCAGCGTTAATAATAACAGATAATGATCCTTTAAATGAAATGATGATAGACATGGTAGGAGATGATACGCAAAGAGTTGTTAACATACCGTCAGTTTATTTACCATGGAAAGATGGGTACTTAAATGAAATAAATGTAAAATTGTATTTAAATTTATTATTTTTTAGATACATGATTAAAAAAACAATAGATAAAGCACATTCAGGATTTGCAGTTATTAATTTGCCATTAAATTTAACTAATTCATTATATGAAAATAAAAAAAAAAGAGCTCCTTGGACCCAATGGTGAATGTTAAACGAAATTTGTTAATTTTTTTTATAAATAATAAAAATAATTTAAAAAACTTTATTGAATTGAATTAATTTGTTGTTTCTTAAAATTAAAAAAAATTAAAAAATATACTTAAAAAATTCAACTCAACAATAGTCAATAATAAAATTTATTTCAATATGTAATTGAAAAAATGATTTATTGAGTTGAATTTTAGTTTAATTCAGTTTTTCAAACCTCTTTTAAATGTTAAAAAGAAGTAAATTGCTGCCACTCCAAAAAGAAACAAACTCCCAAATATGGATGTTATATTTCGACAAAGAGCTATTCCTGCAATAGCTGGACTGAATTTCACATTTTTAGTTTTAGAATTTTAAAATAATTTAATTTTTTTTTAAACGAATTTTACATTAGATAGATAATTAATTTGTGCCACGGTTCCAAACGTCCTGATAAATTGGCTAGTGGTTTCATTAAATCAAAAAGACCAAATAATAATGGTATTTCCAAAATTAGCACCAATAGTCCACCGAAACTTAAAACGATTTTTTATTCTTGCTTAAAGTTTGAATGATTATATTTGATGTAAAGCTTGAGCTTTAATTTTTAAAAATTTTTAAGAAATAAATACCCTATAATCAAACCTCCGAAAATACATGATCCAAGATCCAAAATTGAAAGAAAACCCAACCAAAGAGCATTTATTCCCAAGAAAACAGTTGCAATTTTAAGAACCCATTTGAGAATAACGTTATTATCTTGAGGCTGAGGTGTAACTGTTACAGTAATTTGCTGGGTGCCAATAAATGAATCCATTTTTTTCTTTACCAATTTAATTTTTTATTAAAATTTGATAAATAAAAAAATTGTGATGCTAATGAAATTTTTAATCACGCGAACTTTTATTATGATTTTATTTAGTCACTCTTTATCAAAAAATTTCGACATGAATTTTTTGTTGCCAATGCTTTGAATTCAACGCTCTTTATTTTTTTTTGGTTTAAAAAGTGATTTTATGATTTCATATTATTTCATATTATAGATTAATACTATTATATGAAATTTTAAGATAATAATTAAATTTCATCCTTAAGAATTTATTATTTAAAGATTCATGAAGTTGATTTCAGTTCTAAAAAAATTCTATTTCTATTCAATTTTACCAATTTTGCCACACACAATATCAGTTGTTTGGAAAAATGTTTGAGTATCATTTTTTATTATATGCATATTAAAAAAGTTAGACTTTTTCTCACAACTGGTATTGTGTGTGGCAAAATTGGTAAAATTGAATAGAAATTGTATTTTTTTAGAGCTGAAATCAACTTCATGAATCTTTAAAAAATAAATTCTTAACTCTATTTTAAATCAGATATAGTATTGAAAGACTGACAAATAAAAGAGAAAACAAATAAAGAAAATACTAGAAGTTGTTACAAATTTTCTCTAATTTCAAAATTTGCAAAAATAATCGGGGATTATTGGGTTCTGTGGGGATTAGATACAATAAAAAACGTGATAAATTTGAGATTTTTTGTAAAAATTTCTAAGATGAACTTTTTTAGAAGATAAAAATATCATTTTCTAGTAAAAAATTTACATACAGTTTAAATTTAATTAAATATAAATTTAATTAAATTTGTAAAATTTACTTACAGCAAATTAATAAAAACTTTGAGCCCGTCTTGGCCAGAAACTTTTTCGACGCCAATTGAAAAATGTTCTTTTGGTGTTTTTTAATGGTTTGCAGATAAAGAATTTGGGGTAAAAAATGGTATCCTAAGATAAAATTTTTAAAATAAATCAAAATTTCAATTGAATCAAATGAACAAAAAATATCGATTTTTTAAGATGTTTATTTTATCATAGGTATATGACATGTAAAAATCTAAAGCGCCTAAATTACAAATATTTTCGAACAAAACATCAATGAAAAAAATTTCAGAATTTCATTTCTAAAAAAATAATAATACTAATACATGTTGTTTTATTTAAAGCAAAATAAAAAAAATCTAGATCCATTTAACAATCTATTTGTTGAGAATTATTTCTTATTTGGGAAGCTGGTCGTTTGTGGTCAAATTTGCTTTGCTATCTGTATAAGCTCTTGATCTCATCTCTTCCAATGGAGCTCTAAAAAGAAATTAAAATTTCTTATCTTTTTTATTAGGAAATATCTTACTTTTTTCCTACGGTCAACATGAAATACAAACCAGCTACCCCGAATAGAAATAATGCACCAAATATTGATGAAGCTCCTTGGCAAAGAAGAATTGTGACAATTGGCGCACTAAAATTTTTTTAATTAATTTCAATAAAAAAATTAAGATTCAAAGTTAACATCATGTAAATGGCGCATTTTTGCCAATGTGGTCTTCCTTCAGAAAATTGAGAAAGTGGTCTGATAAATTCGATAAAACTGCAGCACATTGGAACTTCGAACGCAAGAACTAACACTGAACCACAACTTAAAAAATCCCTTAAATCTTTGGAAATTATTTTTCATTTATTTTTGTTACATTAGAAGTATTCCTGCAATCAAACAGGATGCCGAAAATGAGATTGTTGTCACGATTCCGAGAACTAGTGCGAGAAATCCAAGAATGACAGATGAACCTTTTATTAGCCATTTAAACCACCAAGACATTTCTTCTTGCTGTGGTTGCTGCTGTGTTGGCATGTTATTAAACGGATCCATTTCTAAAAATTTTTGAATATTTAAAATGATAATTTATATTTAATAAAATATGAAATTAATTATTAATGAATGCGATGATTTCAATTATTATAATTTGGCATGAATCTGAACAGTGTTTGAAAAGTCTTGATTTTGAGACAAATCTACGTCTTCTTTATGCCTGATTCATCTAAGCCATTCATGGGTAATTTTTAAATTACAATTTTATCACTAAAGCAAATTAAAAATAACATTAAAATTTGCTTAAGAAAATTTTTTGGTCTGTGAACCTTTACATAAATTGGTCATAAGGTAATCACTTATTTGCAATTTGTAAATTTATTCTAAAAAAATTCTTTTTAAAATTATTTTAAGTCATGAATATAAAAGCTTTTAAAAATGCAAACTCTTTGCTGATGACAGCTAGGTATGATTAAAAGTCAAAGACAAATATAGTTAAGGGACTAGATTAAACTTAAGAAAATTATTATTAAAGAAAATTAGTGTTGGCAATCGATTATCAATAATCGATTAACTTTAAATTGAATAATTTTTTTAGTCAACTAATAAATAATTTAATCATTAATACAATTTATCTCTAAATTAAAGCTAAATAAGAAAAAAATTTTTCAATAATATTTTAAAATATCAGACAACATTGCACACAGCTAATTGCAAAATTTCTTCAATTTATGCTCTGAAAAATCCACCACAAATTCCTTTTTTCGAGTGCCAAATTAGTCGATTTAATAATCAAATAAAAAAAATCAGTCGATTTTATAAATTGATTGGAGTCGATTACCAACACCAAAGAATATTAATTAAAATGGTAACAAAGATTTCCAAAATGTCCGCCTTTCTTTTCTTATGATATTGCCGGTGAAGAATAATAATGTCTCAAAAATTAACTTTTAATTGCTATATAGTATAACAAGACCTTTCAAATTTTTTATGTTTTTAAATAAGGCCAGTGGCGTGGCCATAATTTTGAATTTTATGGCCAAAATCTATGACAATCTGGAATATATTCATCATTTGCTACCCAACACAGAGGAGGAAGTGATCGAGAGCTATCAAAAGGCTCCACATAACATCAAAAAATTTGAATACTTTTGAATTATTAGTACAGTCAAACTTGATTAATCCGGACTTATCGGTTCCAGAAAGTCCATGTTGTTTTTTTTAACTTTTTTCAATAATTTAATTTTCAAATTAAAAAATCCATATTTAAACCCAAAAATTTTATGGATAAATAACCGAAGGAAATTTTTAGCTGAATTTATAATCAACGATGAGTAAAATTTTTTATAATTTGAATATTGTTCTTAAACCTGGCGCTTTCTTGTTTGTTTTTTGTGAAATAAGCCTTTTTTAGGTTTTTCTTCTACTAAATTGATAAATGAAAAAACTAATTTTATTTAATTGTTCTTAAAAAACTGTTTATTAAATTCAAAAATTTCGTTAGGTTTTTCCAAAATTAATTAGTGTTGTTCTTTTACATGCATTAACCGGTTTCTCAAAATTACAAAGATCAATGAAATGATGCAACAAAACTCGCCAAAAAAGTATAACATTTTTGTTAGTAATAATCATTAGAGTAGTAGTAGTAGTAGTTGTAAACTGCGACCCACACATGGTTAAGTTATATAATAGCTAAGGCAGTAACTTGAGCTTATCTGAACCTTGATTGATCATCCAGTCATCAATTTTCGCTTTGAAATAATTAATCGAGGTAGCATCAATCGCATTTTGAGGCAGTGCATTACAGACATTCACAACTCGATTTGTTAAAAAATTATGACGTTGTAAACAATTCTTGAAATTTTTTTTTTAATTCTTTATTAAGGCACAGCTAGCCGCTTTAATGCCTGGTTTAGAATAAGTTAAAAATGAATTTTTAAATAAATATTTATAGAAAAAAAAAAATAAAAAAAAATAAAATTAAATTCTTGACATTTTTTGACTGAGGATAAATTTAAATTACACAATTCAATAGTCTCATATCTATTCAAGATCTTAAAGACCTGTATTAATCATCTCTAATTCGTCTAGTCTCTAAATCTGACAAGTTTAACAGTTTCAACCTGGTCTGATAATCCAGATCTTTTATAGACATTAAACTCTTCGTTGCTCTTCTTTGAACTTT
>QEOQ01000479.1:217863-232471 GCA_010279815.1 Brachionus plicatilis
ATTTGTGAACGAGCTGACATACATAATTACTAGAACAAAATCAACAACATTCCACAAAAAAAATTAATTAAATCCTTTCTGAGTAAACACATTAAACTTAAAACATCCTTATTTTGGAATAAAAGCAAAATAAATTAGCAAAACTTTTGTGATTCATTTTTAAAGTGTTAACTTTTAATAGAATTTCATGCTTTTGAATTTAAGCTCTAAATTATTTTCGGCGCTATTTTTACTTTTTTCACCAAAAAAAAGCTAATATAAAAGTACTAAATAAATATTAAAAAAAATCTATTTTTTCTATAAACTAATCACTTGCATCAACCAAAATTTTTTTTATTGTACTTTAGAAAACTTAAATTAGTGATTTTGATACTACACAATTACAATGTTACCAATCACGTCTTTAAAATTGGAACTAGGATAAAAATTAAGAGACCATGTAACTCAATTACTTCTTTGAAAAAAATAAAATAAAAAATAAAAAAAAATTACTTTTGAACCGATGAGTATTTTCATAAGAATAAAGTGAATTTATAATTAAAAAAATTAAAAGAAATTTTCTTTATGCAAAGTATCAGTCTTGAATCTGTCTAATCATATGAACCATCATAATTCAATGACATTAATCTAACATAAATTATTATTTACTAAATTCTCTTCTCACCTTTTTTCTCCAAGTTAATATCTGAGCATTTAAAATAATAAAAATTGAATTTAAAATTATTAAATGTTCAACTAAATGTAAACTAAAAATTTTTATTGTCAATTAATCCCTTAAAAAAGGCTTCTAATAAATAAAATCATTTTTTTCAAATGCTTCAAAAGTTAAAAAATTTAATTTTAAAACATGAATGCTCTGCATTCTTTGAATTTTAGAACAAAATCGAATGTTGGATATTAAAAATTGAAGATTAGCTAAATTAAAGTTAACTAGTTAAAAAAATCTAAAACTTGATTGAGAATGGTTTCGATAGCAATAACTCGATATAAAAATTAAATTAAAATTCGACCAATTTCTAAGAGTAATTGATCGAAGTTCAAGTTTTTATTTTTTATATGTAAATTTGTAAAGAGCAATAGCTTAAAAAGGTATTCAATTTTTAAAAATTTAATATTCAAACAAAATTCAAATAAAGTAATTAATTTTAACAAAATAGTTACAATTAAAATTTAGATCTAAAATTTGACTCACCAAATAATCCTAAATTATTACTCTTTTACTCTAAACTCGTCGCCTAATATGGCGCTAATTTTGAAACAAAAAAATAAATACTTAAAAATACAGAATAAAATTCATTTAAAATATATTTTTACATCCAGTGTTTTTGAATGAATAAATATTCAAAATTTTCGTGTACTATTTCTGTTTTTTTAAGACATAAAACTTAATTTTTTTTAATTTCCTACTGCTCGATACAAATAAATAAATGGCAAATTGTCCTTTTTTTTTATTATTTTTTTTCAATTTCTTTTTTCAAATAAAACAATTAATCCCCTTAGTAATTTATCTCGTAGCATTTGTACAATTTCTATTTTCTTAAGGCATCTGGCTCGATAATACTTTGCACCTAAACAAATTTGTATTCGCACACTCCCATCCTAACAAAATAAACAAATATTTATCTAGCTAAAATCTTTGTTATCTATTATTTTAAGAATAGATAATATGTTGATAGAAAATGTGATTGGGCTCGATATAAAAGTACAAAGCAAAGTAGCAAAAAAAATTACATTTTGATAGTTTTCTTTCACATTGTTGTTTCTTTCGTTGAAAAAGTCCTCATCGTCCACAAAGTTGTCCATGTCGGCATTTTCATCAAAGTCCTCGTCGTCCCTCAGTGTCATGTCATCGTTGTGAGTACTCAAGCTGTTCGAGTACCCGTAAGCTTTGCTGCGAAAGCCGGCCCCATTTACCTTGAAGCTTTGGTTCTCATTCGAATGATTTTCTTCAACCAAAAAAAAAGCTAAAACCACACTGGCACAAGTGTAAAGAAAACTTACCGGTAATGTGCGAGTCCAGTTCGTTGAGGTTATCAGCATTAAAATTACACTCAGGACACTGATAGACTGTCTCATCCATTTTGTTCTAGCTGCTTCTTGTCAATCCGATTGTTCAATTCTGCTCACTAATAAAACTAACAAAAATCTAAAAAATATCAAATATAGGGGTAACAAGAAAAAAAAAAAAAGAAAAAATATGGTGCCATTTGGACGAGATGAAAATTCTGGTGCCAAAAACTAGAACGCAAATAGTTCTCTCAATGGCCATTTTTCATTTTCAGAACGTGAACTTAACCTAAATTAGAATTTTCTGTGTGTGTGTGTGGGGGCTGGAGCTGGCAAATATTTTTGTTCAATATGAACGAAATGAAAATGTTCGCTTGGCTAAAGAAATTAAAATTGGTTTTTAGTGTTAGTTCAGCTAGCTGTTTATGCACCGAGGAATGCTTAACATAAAATTTGAATTGTACAGACAGACTTGAGCATTTTGTCGAGCTCCAAAACGAAAAAATAATGCTAATTCTAATCATTTCTAGCTATTCTTCTTCTCGATGGATTTTCTCAACAACAACAAAACACCAACCTGCATAAATAATCATAAATTAGCGCATATCTTCCATGATATCGTGGAATCGGCAGAACAGAAATTATCATTTTTGGAGAGAGTTCTCCGCCAGGACACGATTAATCATAATTTATACTCTTGGTTAGACAAATGCCATTGTCTTTGCTGGCAAATTATGCTAAACCACAATTTAGCATAATGGCATACCAAGTCGCAGGCCAAAAATCCTAATCTCGTCAGCAGCAATAGAACAAAGAAGAAGAAGAGAGAGAAAAAAAATTGCGAGTGACGACTTTTAAAGGCAGCACACATCTCTGGCATCCAATGTGGCACACACAAGCACGAGAGCTTTTGCTAGCCAAGCTTTGTTTTCAAGATGCAAGAACAGAAATGACTAAAAATAAGTGCGCTTCTTTTCTTCGATCAACTTTCTATTTGTGCTTTTCTCTTTTGCATGTTCTTGTTCGTCATTTTTTGCTCTTGGAGAACGCACTTTCTAAAGCAAGACTGCATTTTGATGTTCTCTCAAACGAACCATTTCTTCACGCACAATCTCAACCATACTTCTCTGTTACATCCATCTCTTGTTCGCTCCAAATAAAAGTGTGCATGTGTTGGTAGCCACACTGTCCAGAAAAAGACTCAAAGTTAACATGCTTGCCAAATCGCTGCCTCATCTAAAAATAATCTCTTAACGCATGATTGCCAATCTAGACAAGGAAGCAATCTTTGCTCTCTCTCTCTCTCTCTTTTTTTTTCTAAAAATCAGCCAAGCTTGAACACAAAAAAATTTGAACAAAAAAAACCAAAAACTTGTCAATCGACAAGGTTAAATTCTTTAGTGCTTAGTTGTCGTTTCTAACGTTACCATAGTTAAATATTTATATTGAAAAAGTCTTGTAACATCTTGTCTCGTGATTTGGCCAAGTTTTGCCAATTGAAATCAAGCTCAATTAAAACTGAATATTTTATGTTTGGTCGAGCGAAAGTTCAATTGCTTGGTGGCCACTCAGATTTCCTGAGCGAACAAAATATCGATCCGTCGAGCAAAATGCCCGGGCTAACCTAGAAAAAAGTGGCATCACTCGACCGAGCTCAACGACCTACTTGAAGTCCCTGCCACTTCAGCTCTGAACAAATCATTTTTTTGCTCTTGATCTCTTACAAAAATTCTCTCCAAAATGCCATCCTGCCTGCTGATAAAATTTTGAATAGGAACAAAAAAATTTCTGAGCATCTACTTGGCAAAGTTCGCTTGCCAACTCAGCACAAATTGAAATTTTTTGTTGTGTTCAACAAATGCATGAGAATTGAGAGCTTTCTAGGCACTGATTAATAATGCTTACGGTGCATTTAATTTTAAATTAGATATAGAATTTTCTTAATTGGCAAAATGGCTCCTATCATGGAATTGAAGCAGCCTGGCACTCGGCCCGAATTCTTATCACTAGAATCAGCCAAAATGTTCTCTCATGCCAAAAAAATAACTAAAATAAAAATTGATTAAAACAAGAATGACCAGTCTGATTGGAATCAACATAAAATTAAAAATTTAGCTTCTTTTAATGGCTGGGATTCAGCTGAAACCTTTTTGAGAACAATGTCTTTTTAGGGCTTTTTTCCGATTTTTACGTCGGTTTACACTCAGAAATTGAAAAAAAAATTTTTTTTTTTATTGATCATTTCTTAAAAATAAAAATTCGAAAATTCTCTCTTTGCCAACACATTTGTCATTTTTTTAAAATTATTTTAATTATTATAATTCACAGATTTTACGATCAGAAAATCTAAAAAGAATGATGTGTTAAAAAAATTAAACGGCTTAAATGACTGATGTAAATTTTTGCCAAAAATATGATTTTTTTTATTCTTAATTTCCTAAAATTACATGAAAAAATTCCATTTTCGGTATTTTAAATAATCATGGGACTTTGTCTTCAACTGCCAAGTCATTTGTATATTTTATTTTTTTTTAAACTAGGCCTTTTAAATTTTAAATTTTTCACCAATATTTCTGTAGAATACACCATTGAATCATTGAATCAAAATTTAATTTACTTAATTTTCACAACTTGCATTATTTTTGATAAAATTAACAATCAGAATAAAATTTTTTATTTACCATTTAAATTGATTTTTTTCTAAACAAAAAATTTTAAATAATTTTTTGTTTTTATTTCAAAATTGATCTCTTAGAATTCGATCATAAATTACACTCAAATATACAAATAAAAATTGATAATGAACTCACAAAAAGAAAATTTAAAATTATTTTATTAAATCAAAGAAGAAATCAAAATTTATTGAAAATTAAGAAAACACATTGTAAGATGGACCGAAAGCTTGCTATAAGTCCTTTTTATAGGTCTTTATTGATTCTAAATCTATCTTCTACTCTAATCTTGATCTGTTCTGGTCAAGCCTGATAGAAAAAAAAGGCTGTTGAGAGGTTTATTAGAGAATAAACTTTTCAAAGTAAACATAATTTTTATGAGTAAACTTTCATATTTTTATTGAAAATTAAATTTTCATATAATCTGTCATTTATATGATGTTTAATATAAATTGGTGATTTTTTAGAATTTTTTATGAACTAACATGGCTTTTTCTATGACCAAAATGAATCCAAAAGCTGATTTTATTCCAATTCAAATATTTCAAATGCTCTCAAGCAATTGAATGCGTAAAGATATTAAAAATTTAAGCTTCAACTTTAAAATCAATGGTTCTAGGCGTTCTCTTCTATTTCTATTTTTATAGATTTTTTGATTATTTTTATCAAAATTTCTCTTTACAGGTTTTATCAGTATTTTGAGGTTGTTTCCGATATTTGATTTTTTTTAGATCTTGATCCTCTAGAATAAAAAAAACATTTTAAAGTAGAATAAAATCTTGTTTAGAAACACTTAAGAAGCCATTTTAAGAATCTAGTTTTTAATTGTTTTTACCTTTTAGAAAAATAATTTCAATGTTAAATACTTGGAGAAAAAAGTCAGCTCGCTTGGTTTACTGAAGAATAGATGCCGCCTAAAAACACGAAGAAGAAGCTTTGATTTTTAAAACGAAAATATATAATTTTTTGTTTAAATAAAAACAGTGAATTCTAACAGATAGAGTAAATATGTTCATGAAGTTAATGACTAAAATTAAATTTTAAATACTATGTGGATCAAATGAGTCGTTTTAGCTTTTTTCTGGGCCATGATCAAAACCAAAACGAGCACACTAAATGAGAAAATTTTCGAATGATCCCAACTATTCGGCCAATATTGTTTCGTTTTTGTAAGCTTTAGGTCGTTCATTTTTCCATCATTTGTCAAAAAGATTTGTAAAAAAAAAGAAAGAGTTTTTATTTACCATGAAATGGAGACTCTGCGTCTAATTATGTTCATTAGTAAAAGTTAGTGAAAGAAAATATCCAACGTATTCTACTTATTTTGTTTAAAGAGCAAAGGTACTTAAATAGCTAAAAGCTTAATGAGCAAAAATACGAGCAAAGAGACGCAAAACGCTTTTATTTTTCATTTTATACCGTCTAATTGGCCTCTAATACAGGACTCAGCGTTCGGAATGGTTCAATTTTAAAACCAATTCTTTGGATAGACCATTTTTTTAGTATTAAAATGTTTAATTCATCAACCTCTTATCTTGACTTATAAATATATTTTGATCCTAGTTTAAGAGTTTAGTAGATTGTTTCAAAAAGGTCTCAGCTAGTCAAGAGACGCACAATATTGATAATTTTTATGGCAAATAAATTTAGAAAATCGTCCAAACTTTTTTTGTATTTTTTAATTGATTAAAAGTATCTAAACCAATATTTTCTACTTTTTAAAAATTAATTTTATAAATAAAAATTAAAAAATTATTTGCTTATATTTTAAACAATACATTTCCTTGTACCAAACTAAATTTATTTTATAGTTGATTAACCATTTTTTTAATTTACTGAAAATATACTGGTTTAAAGATTTTAAAATAAATTGGGTTCTTAGATTCTGTTACCTTATTTTTAAATTTGTTTATTTTTGAATTTTGAAATTTTTCAAGTCTGAAGGAGCTTTAGCTCGTCACAGATAAAAAAACAAATAAATAAAAGATGAAAGTATTATTTCCAAGATATCTAAGAATAATGTTTAAATTGCAGCAATTCCAGTTTGTTAACCGATGCCGACTAGAAATATTTGCTTTGAACACTTGTCGCTACCAAATGTTCATGAGTTCAATTTTAAATAATTAATCTAAATGATTCAGAATTACTAATTTGTTTTTCAAACATAAAATGGCATAAAATTGAGACTAATTCTTCCAATAAAGATTAAGACGCTTTTCTATATGATTACAATTCATAAAATAATATCCTTTAAAATAGGTTTCCTCGTTTAAGATAAGTCTGTTCCCAAAAAATATCAATTAGCCAAACGAAATTAAATCAATAAAATTGAATTTTAAAATTAACATTTAAATTTGCATGGCAACTAAATTTAATTCAAGTGTAGCATAAATTTTATTCATTATCTCTATATGCTCGTAAATAAATAACTGTTTTATCTACTTTTTTGAGTCGATTTTAGATCAAAAGTTATCTCTAGGTATAACGGAAATATGAAAAGATTTTAGACTTAGCTCAAAGCGTAAAAGAGTCTTAAATTTGAATGGTTATTTGAGAAAAAAATATTTATCATCAGATTTAATAGATTATTTTGGCAAAAATATAAAATATCATTAATCGTATCTGAAATGATCTAAAATTAAAATATATTATGTCTAAAAAACAATTAAAAAAAAAGGCATCTGGAAAATAATGACTAAATTATTTTGAATCTTTCAATTTCAAAAAATAGACTTATTTTTTTAACTTTGATTTATCAAATATTGATACCTTGGACGATATCAATAATACACCTCACATAATTTCATTTTATTGACTGTTAAAAATTAATAAATTTTAAAATATTTAACAGATTTTTAAATTATCAAATAAAAATGATCAAAAAAGCTAAATCATTCTGGTAAATTAAATAAAATGATTTAAATGAATAAATTTATATTGAGCAAAATAGACAAAAATTCAAAAGTTTTATTCGTAATTTATTCTTAACCTTAAAAAATTACTCGCGTGAAGCAAAGTTTTATGATTATTAAAAAAACATTACTTTTGAAATTATTCCAATGTGACCAAAAAATGATTTTTCAAATACAATTATTTCATCTTTTATTTCAATAAATTTCCACAAAATAATGATTGTTATAAAATTGGAAAGAAAGAATATTTGATTAGCAAAGTTTCAAGAAAAGTCTAAATTTCAAATATTTAGAATAAAAAACTTTGAACTTAAATAATAAAAAATCTTGAATCTTTAATTTAAAATTTATTTCTTAAATAAGTCATTTTGATCTAGTACATTTTGGCAGAACAAAAAATAAACTTTAGAAAATAACCAAAATTTTTTCGAGTTTCGCTGGTCTGAAAATTTTATTTAAATTATTTGCTTATTTTTTATCCTTTTTGCCCGATGTAAAGTACAAAGTCAGTGCGGCAGTGAGGCCTAGCGAAAGCATGACGGTCTAAAAATAAACAATAATTAGTCGAATTTAAAACAATTTGTCCTTAATTTACATTAAATCTAGCTTGGGTTGTGTATGCGTTGAAGTGTTTTTTCCAACCAACTAAAGTTCTAGCAATTTCTGGTGGTACTGGTTCGTGTTCACCCATTTTTTGTTTTAATTATCTTTCTAAAATGTCTAAAAAAATAAAATCCTATTAATATATTTAAAATCAATTTTAAATTTATTTTTTAAAGATTTTGGTACGCTTGTTCAAATCTTTAAATGTATATGTTACAACACAAAAAAGCTTTATGAATTTTTTCATTGTTTTCACTAAAAACTATAACAAAGTATCAAGCGTTTTTTTATTCTCATAAATTGCATTATGCTTATCATTCATCTCAGTTCTAACTTTGTTTTTGGGTAAATTTAAAAAATATTTAAAGAAATTTTTAAAATAAATTTATAAATATTTATTTAATAAAATTTGACTTTGATTAAGAATTATTGTTTACTTCTTTTAAAGTTCTAGCCACTTCATTTAGCAAACACATCGCATGGCCATCACTGGCATTAAGATTTTCATTTTTTCCATTAAATGCATTCTTAACAAATAAAGAATTACGGTCCATTTTACTTGAAAATAAAATTTCATTTCTATTCTTCGGTAGTTTGTTAGAGAAAATATGAGGCCAAAGCAAAGCTAATTTCCCAAGAACCGATTTTCTTATCTTGTCACTCAAACATAATAGATTCATGACAAAAATACCTTAAAAAAATTAATAAAAAAAATTTCTCTTTGTTCGCTTTGTTTACCAGTATCTTCAGTAATAGCTTCACAATTTTTCAGCAGTTCGGTATCTATAAACTCCGGTGTTGGACCCCAAAGTTCACTTGTTGAGTCGTTTGAATTAACGTCAATTATAACAATGTCCCATTTTTTCCCATCATTTGCTGCTTTATTTATAAACTTTAAACCGTCATCAACATAAATTCGAGTTCTTTCATCTTCCTTAAGCCCAAACCAATCTTTTGCCACATTTACTATTTTTGGATCTATTTCTACCGCATCGATTTCAACCTTTAAAATTAATTAATTTTGTAAATTATAAATAAAAATTTCCTCACATTTTTTAGCCAATTTTTGCAATACATTGTCAACACACCGCCACCAAGACCAATTATCAAAATTCTCAAATGTTTTTCTAAAATAAATCAATGTTGGTTTTTATTTTATCTATTTTTTTTATTATTCTACCAGGCGATAATTTGACTGAATATAGCTGTGCTAAAATAATAGCAAAAAAATCCTCCATAAAACTGCTATAGTTTGGTTTAAAAACTTTTTTTTCATCTACTCTTTTTTTTCCTTTTTTACTTTCTTAAATTTAAGGATAAATTATAAAGATAAATGAAAAAATAAAAATCAACTACCCTCTTTGAGAATGATTTCAGTCTGAATTAAAGGTGTTATATTTTGAAAAACTAGACGTCTTGTTGGCTCAACAGAATCGCTCGGAGTGACATCTTCGACAAAAAATTCCCCGCTAATTTGTGAATTATTTTTAAATTTCAGATCCCGAACGTCCACATCTGGGCCCATTGATAAAAGTGGTATCTAAAAATATTTTTCCAATCAAAAAATTTTAAGAAAAGTCAAATTTACCTTGTATGAAGAAGGAATTCCCTTCGGTGCTAAATCCATGACTTTTGGAGACAATTCAGAAATTATAGCGTCTAGACTTTGATATTGATGGTCTCGGTTTAAGTGAACAATTGCCAGACGTTGATACTTAGCTTGACTTGTAAGTTCCTCACGTCCCAATTTTGTGGCAAATAGCCATTCTATTTCCCTAAAATAGAAATCAATTTTTTTTAAATTAAAAAAAATTAATTAAAAATTTACTTTCCAATAGGAACCACAAAAACAGCAAAAATACCATTTAATTTGGTCTTATTCACGTTACCTGGCAGATCCACAATATAAATAGTATATCTAGGATATCTTTGATTTTTCTCATCATATAAATAAACAAAAACTTCATCACTTATATCAATAGTTCTAAAATATGATTTAAAAAATTTAATTAAAAAAATACAAATTATTTATCAAAACAAAATACTTATTTGAGATGTAAAATTTCGTCAGACCATAATGCTGATATTCCTTGATTCGATTCCGAGCTTCTTCGATTGAGTTTACTCTTTGAAATTTTTCATTGTTAAAATCAAGTTGTAGCTCCAGCATCTTTTGTAACAGAAAACAATAATTCTTTAAAACAAGAATAATTAAGTGAAAATTTACCAAGTTGGTGAGTTTTATTTTCATTTTAGTAAAAACAAAAACAAAAACGGGAAGATAAAAATCCAAGTCTTGCTCATTGATTCTGTGAATCCGAATAAACCATCCTCTTCGAAATAAAGTTTGATTTGATTGAAAAAAAAATTGAAAAAAATTACTTCTCTTTAAATGATTCTAAAAGTTTATTCAAAATATGGTCCTGCGCTAAAGAAATACACATGTATCTTCCTCCAACTCTAAGAACTCTATCTATTTCATTAAACATTTTATCAACGTCTTGATCAACCTTTATTAAAAATTGATTTCAATTAAACTTAAAAAATGTCAAGTCAAACAAATAAAAAGCCATTTTCAAGTTTAAATAAAGACTTATTGGAAATAAAAGTTAAATTTATATTTTGATGGACATTTAAATTTAATTTAAAAAATGAAACTTTTCCTCTTAAGCTTTAAAAACTTAATTATTTAAACAAATTTATTTATTATTGATTTCTAAAATTTAATTAGTTTTTCCAACAAATCATCAATTGGACTATTTATTTTATTTTTTTCAAAAATAAATTGAAATTTTACTTTTTCTGAATAATCACTCATTAAAGCATCAAGAGTACCTTTATCGACTACAGCATCAAATTTGGCATCGTCGAACTCCATGCTTAAGATGTCCATTTTAATGAATTGCATTTCTTTTCGATTTTTATTTTTCGCACTCATCTGCTGAATAACAATGCTACTCAAATCGACATTAACTATATTCTTTATTCCGACGTCATACATGTTTTCAGAAAGACGCGAATTACCACATCCTACAACCAGAACATGTTCATTCAGTTTGATATATTTATGAAGTAATCCGCACAAATTTTCATATTCTCCGTACCTTTTGATTTTGGTGAAGAATGAAAATTTTTGCAAAAAAATTTCGGAATTACCATTCGAAAGCTTTTGAACCACGAATTTTAAAAAATTTATCCCAATATTCTTTATCTCTGAATTCCTTTCCGCTTCCGGGAATCAAGTTAAGGCTATTAGACATTTTTTTATATCAGATTTTTAGTATTTTTAAAATTCAAATGCTTTTATTTCTATCTGCATGTAAAAACTCAATTTTTGTAAAAATAATTGTGTTTTTTTAGTTTTGTTAAGAGAGAATTTTTTGACTTTTTTTTTTATTTAAGAAATCTTCTTTTCTTAACTATTTGGAGATCAAAGCCATCAAAGAATATATTATATTAATTTTTGTTGTCCGACTGGCTAAATTTTTTTCTAATTTCTCTTTTTTCTGGAATAATTTTAAAAAATTAATTCTTTATTGTAACAAAATTTTTATTCAAATCTCCAAACCTCATCCAGGTGATCATTCAAAAATCTTTTTTCCTTACTAGCTCCAGATTTTTCATAAAAACCATTTTTGACTGATACAATGTCATGATTGTCCAAAATCAAGAATAAAAATTGAAAAGAATAAGGGCTAACTTTTCGGCATGGATTTGCTACAACTAGATGGGAGTTTGAACAAAAAGACAAATGTAGAATTTTTACTCCTGTTTTAAAACTTTTGACTTTCTTTCAAAATTTAATTACCATTTTATTCTTCTCCCTATTAGCTCATTAATAATGAGCCACATGATTTTTTTGCCGTTTCAGATAGTTATTGTGGCAGCCTGTTCAAAGTCAAAGTCACTAAAATTAAAGTGCAAATCCGGACATTAAAAAAATATGAAAGACTCCAGCTCGGACTTAAGAAAAAAAAAGTCCGGACTTGCTCTTAACTTAAAACTTGTGACTTTTAAAGAACTCTGCATTTTCATTTTGAATTATGGGGCATAAGTGACTTGAAAATTTTTAGTTTTAAATAATAAAGTTAACGTCATATTACTGGCATATAAATATCTGCTTTCTGTATTTTACCCCTTATAAATATATTAAGAATCCTATAAAAAAATAACTTATTCTAAAAATGTATTATCAGTCATAAAGATAAATTGATTGTCACATTAAAAAATTAGATATCTCAGATAGATATGATTGTATTCAAAAATGTTTAAATTTTCTATAAAATAAGCGCTTTTTGAAAAAAAATTAAAAAAAAAGTATAATCAATTTTAAATGTTTAAAATATATGATGAGCCCATCACAAGCAAAATAAAAAGTATTACTAAAAGCTAATGAAATTGATGAATGCCGATTGGCAGAGCAGAACGAGTTTTTGTCTTATAATTTAACAATAATAACATATTAATGCGCTCAAAGTGGCAAACTCAAATATCCTAATAATTCATTAAATGTCCTAGTAACCTTTTAGCGGTCTACAATGTGGCATGTGAATTTTGGAATAAAAAACAAAAGAAAAAATTTTAAATTGAAATAAAATTTTTACTATGAGTACAAAAATTGTTCTGCGAAAGGTATCAACTGATACAAACTTTGAACCACCCAAATTTAGTCATCAAAAAATCCGCAAGTTCGCAAAGCACTAAATGTTTTAAAAAACCATTAAAATTTATTTGCATAGTTTGGGTATTTCAAAATTTGTATCAGCTGATACATTTTACAGAACAATTTTTAGGCTCATAGTAAAATTTGAAATTTTTGTCTTTGCTTTTTGTTAAAAAATATATTAATTGCTATTATTAAATTTATTTTCATCAGCAAAAAGTTCGCAGAAGTCAGAAAAGTATATTTTGGCAATTAATTGAAACATTTTTTAAAAATAACTTGATTTGGACATTGGCCCTATTTTATTTTTTTAAGAGTTGGCACTTAAAATCTTATAAAACTGGTACGGAAAATTTTCGAAGTTAAATTTTCTTTTTAATTTTGGCCTCGAAAAAAAAACATTAAAATAATAAATATTTTCTTTTAATAATGATTAAAATAATTAATTATTTGAAAGAATTCTTCAGAGTTAAGTTTTTTCCTTTCAAAATTTGTAAAAGCTTTTTCACTCTGGGAATTTTAAATAATAAATTTTTTTTCATGATCACAAACTTAGATTATTATTATTTATTATATGGACAAGAGAAATTTTCCTTTTCATATCTAATTTCGTGGCATATAGAGTTGTTAGCAATTAAAAAATAATCACTCGAAATAATTCTCTAATTTAAAGAAATAATTTCAGTAAGTTTTATTATTTAATACTTGCTTTAAGATAATTTTACGATTTAATAACGAACTAAGCTAAATCAAAATGATGTATCTGGAACCATTTTTATAAGGCAGCAAGAGCAGCTTACATATTTTTTTAATGGTTTCTATGACGACTGTTTATTTTAAAATAAAACTAAAATATTACAATTATATATTACTAGTTTTCATATAATATTTACTGAAAATGACCGAAAAAAATCTAAAAAGCCTTACTGGAAAATTTAATTCTCCAGGTAAATCTTTTAAAGATATCACTAAATATTTTTTTATTTTTTAATTCATTAGCTAATGCATATGAGATAATTTTGACCGAAATTGACAAAAAAAGTAATTCTAAAGATGAAAAAATCGTCAAGGTATTTGAAATTTTTGATGAACTTTTACCTAATTTTGGAGTTTATCATGAAATAATGAAAATAGTTAGACAGCAGCTTTTTGGTAAGAAATATTTAGCTATATGTTTAAAGTTCTATCAAAGATATTTTAATTTTAGATGCAGTTTTTAGCAATGAATATACTGGCTTTGTCAATGATCAAAATAGAAATTCTGAAGTTGGATTACAACGACTTTCATATTTTTCTTTATGCAATCAGTTGAAAACTCTAAAAGACAATAAGCGAGAAGAATTAATTGAAGAGGTTAAAATTAAAGATAAAGAGTAAATTTATTTTATTCAAATATAAACCGAATCAAAAAATTTTAATAAGAATAAAGCAAAAAACTGAGCAACTAAATGAGCAAAAGCAACTGACTCAAAATCTGGAAGAAAAATTAAAAATTCTAAATTCAAATTTGATAGATTTTGAAAAACAGATTAGTGAAAAAAAAAGTGAAATATTAGGGTAAAAAATTAAGCAATCTAAATTGAATCTTGTAAATTTTTTTGAAGGTGGGAGAAAAAATTTTTGCGATTTCAGAATGAAAATAAGACAAAATATGAAAATCTTGATTACAAGCATCAGAATTTAAAAGTAAACAATTAAATTTTTAAATAGTTAATTTTTTCAATTCTTTTTTTAGACTGAATTCGAAGAAA
>QEOQ01000479.1:239368-259418 GCA_010279815.1 Brachionus plicatilis
AAAAAATTGATGAAGATGAAAATAAAGAAGTAGAGATGCTAGGGAAATTAATGAGTAAGACACTCAAATTCATTGTTTTGCTCACTCACTGCAATTAGTTGTTAAAAATAGTTTGAAAAAAAGATTGACTATAGAAATTTCATAAAAAATTCAAAAAAATTACTTTAAAATAAATATTTCAAACATTAATAGTTGACCTTTTGACTTTTGACAAACTCTGAATGACGCATTAAAAAATTTCAACTGATTACAAATAGCTTCCAATTTTATATTTTTTAAAATGTCAATCTATCTTAATTGTCATTTTAAGGTGAAAAGTTTTCACTTTAAAACGAAAATTGAGTTAAAAAATGCATTTAAGAATTTTTAATAATAAAATTTTAGTATCGACTCTATTTTGAGTTAATTTAATGTCTCTGTATTATTGATGAAAGAGAGATTTTTTATTTATGTATGGTAATTGGAAACTAAGTGCTCTGTTTTTTTAAAACAAAAAATTTATCAAAATTTCTATATAATCCAATATCAAATGGCAAAATGAATGAATTTGAAAAAAAATTTTATTTGTATTTTAGCGATTCAGAAAACAAGTAATTTAACTGAATTTGAAGATGAATTTATAAAAATTTCGGACATCGATAAATTAGCTGTCACAAATAGGTATAGTTTTAAAATTAAAATTGTTTTTTAATTTTTAAAATTTTAATTTCTAAGAGAATTAAACGAATTTTTGTGAAAAAAATTATCAAATCATTAAAGATTAAAATTAATAAATGATCCGAAATAATTGTTTAAATTTTTGATTTTTTTTCTTCAATATTTCTATTATTTTCGTCCATTAATTTTAAAAGTTCCTCTTTCCATCCAAGTTTTTCTGCTAATTGCAAGCAAATTTGATCACAATCGCCTTCAAGAAATACATCCCTATGTGTATTCGAAGTTGATCCAAATTCAGGATTTAAGTGAAATAAATTTGTCAAAAAAGATCCCAACATTCCAGAATCACCAATTTGATCTCTATTAATTAAAACTCTGGGACAGTTTAAATCAACTTGTCCAGCCAATCCTGCGAAAGGCTGCACTGCCAACGAAGTTCCAATTATGATTAGTAATTTACATTTGCTAAAATCACTTGTAAAATTCCAAAATTCCTTTGGTAGACTTTCTCCAAATAAAACAACATCCGGCTTTATTGTTTCTGAGCATTCATTGCATCTAGGAATTTCATTTTTGATTACTTTATCTTTTAGAAATTTGAAATCAAAGCTTTTTTGGCATCCCAAGCAAGTACCTGTTCTTTGTGTTTGTTCAAAAAATTATAAATTAATTTATTAAGAATTTTATTTACTTTATATGCCCGTGAGCTTGAACTGTCTTTTTGCCTTCTAAACCTGCTAATTCTTCTAAACAATCAATATTTTGAGTATAATGTTTGAGTAATTTTCCTTTTTGGTCCAAAAGTTTTATGAAATAATGCGTAATAGTGGGTTTGGCATTTTGCAGTACTGGATACATTTCATGGGCAATGTCATAAAATGGCGCAGGATTTTCTTTAAAATATTTTAGGGTAAAAACTGCAGTAGTATGGGGAAGATTATATTTTTGAAGACGATTATAAAGACCGAATGATTCACTTCTAAAATCAGGAATATTTGCATTTGTTGAAATTCCAGCACCGGTCATAACAATCACTTCATTTGTTTCGGCCAAAAAATTAACTATACCATCCATGTCTACCGAATTTAGCTTTTGCTGTGATTTTCCGCTAAATACTGATGATACATTTTTCTGGACAAGATACTTTAAAATTCGAATATACTCCATGTTTAGACGAATGGGGTATTTTTTTTTTAAATATTTTTTTATTCTTGTTATAATTTAAAATTAACATAAATTAACAAAATCTTATGATTTTATCAGCTTTCAAAATTTAATAATTCTTTTTGATAAAAACACAAAAATTGATAGTAGTAATTAAAATGAAGTCATAAACTCTTTTAAACAAATTTCAAATGTATATTTTGAATTTTTTGAATTTTAACTGCTTAAAAGACTATGAATTTTAAGCAAAATAACATAAATTTTTTAAAGATCAAAAAATTAATTTTTTTATTTACAGTGCTGCTACGATACATTATTCTGAGGTTAAATTACGTAATTTTTGGAAAATTTAAGTAATTTTACCATATTTTACGTAAAATTACTTTAGTAATAGTACGCAAATTTACTAATTTTTACGTAAAAAATGGTAAAACCATAAAGGGCCTCAAAAAGATAATTTTTACAATTTTTAAAATAATTTTCCAAAAAAAATGAAAAAAAATTATTTTGACTTTTCAAAGCATCAAAAAATAAATTACCAAATTTTACGTAAAATTACGTAAAGAACTAATTTTTGAGGCAAAAAATCGTAAAGATAAGTAAAAAAACTAAAAAAGTAAAAGTTTTTTTATTTCTTTTATTTCAATTTATTACAAAATTAATTTTTTGAATTCAAATTTTACATCATAAATAGTTGCATCAACTGACTCTGTTTAACTCTTCAGATTTATTGGATTGCATTTTGCATGATTTTTGTACATAATTAGCAGACTTTGAAAGTTAATGTAACAATATTCAGTACGTTCGTTAAAAAATCATTTCAGTTTTCAAAGATTTACTTAAGCAGCTCTTTCACATTATTGGTGCAGTACTCTTGATCTACTTTCAACAGTCTTAATTCTCATCCGTCGAAAAAATTAAAATTTACGTTGATCTATGAAAAAAATTTAATTTTTAACTACGTTAAAGACAAGAATGGGTCGAATTTAAGCCATGACAGTTTTAAGCTCATTTTGTATCATTTTTGACCTAATTTTGAAAGGACAAGGGTTATTTCATTAAGGGTATAAAATTTCGTAATTTATTTTTTGATGCGTTGAAAAGTCAAATAATTTTTTTTCATTTTTTTGGAAAATTCTATTAAAAATTGTAACAATTATTTTAAGAACAAAAAACTCAAAAATTGAATTTTCATCAACAGTAAGGAATTTTATGACAAAGATTGATATTAAAAAATAGAGAGTGATCATTAAGGTGAGAATGAACGAAAGAGAAATTGAAAGCATTTAAAAATTTTTTAAATTAAAGGCATTTTCTTTATAATTATTTAAATTAAACCAAGAAGATATGATGCAAAATCTAAACCTGATAGAATTTTGGAGCAAACTAAACAGAAATAAAAAAAATTGCTCTACTCCAAAAAATTTTAAATTTTGTTCAAAATATTACACTTTCAAGACCAGAACTAATGCGATAACAAAAAAACTTAAGCATCTATCATGAAATCTTGCTTGTACAAAAGAATTGATTACAGTCAACTCGCTTTAATTCGGACAGAAAACGCCCTTTAAAAAACGTGTCCAGATTAAATTGTACGACTTAATGAATAAGCCGGATTTGTTTAAAAAGCCAAAAAATGTACTGATAAAAAAATATAATTTATTTATCAAAGATAAACAATTAAATTTTGATTAAATTTTAACATAAACAAGTTTTAAATACTATTATCTCTTGAAAAAAAAATTATCTAATCAACTTTCAGACATTACGGAGTCTTTTATAAAAATCAGATGGTTTTTAAAATAAGATAAATTTCAAAATCTTTATCATTAAACGAACTATAATTTTCTAAATATTTACAAAACAACTTAAAACTTTCAAATGCGTCTTTGAACGTAATTTTTTCAGTCTCCACTTCAGCTTGAATATCTTCTTCAATTTTAATCTCACTTGATTGGGAAACCATATTAACAATTTCTTTATCTGTTAGCGGTTTACTTATTTATTCGATGTCATCTAATTCTATTAACTCTTTAGCTGTGCTGATATAATCATAGAAATCCTAATGTAAATATCTTTATCATATCTTAACCTTTGTATATTGCTATAAAACAATTTGTTTCAATTAATTTTACTTTTTTGTATAATTCAACTTTTAACTTAATCTAATTTTGTAAAAACCTAAAACTTTTCAAACTAGAGGGTTTAAACGAAGGCTTGCGCCATTCTGACGAACCCTGGGGCTTTCCCCTCAATTATATATTTAATAAAAAAAAAATAAATATAATCATAGACGCCACCACGGAGACGTTTTAAAAGTTCATCCAAATGTTAATGCAATTTTTTGTACGAATAAATGAACAAAAAACTTTACTTAAATTATTAATTAAAAAGTATGAAAACATTTTTGGACTTAAGTAATTGATTTCAACCTTTTTTTATTGAAATGAATTAATTAAAGAATTATTGATTATGATTGTAGGAATTGTTTTTCATTTACTTAAAAAAAATCTTAAAAATATTTTTTTGGCAAAATTTGAGTGAGACTTTTTCTTCTTATTTCAATTAATGATTTTGAGAGATTGAAGAATTAAGATATTTTTTAGTCTAAAATCAATTTATTCAAAATTTTAAAAGATCTAAGTTTGGCTAAAATAAGATATTTAAATAAACATTTACAATTCAAAGTCGTTTCCACTAAACATTTATATTTTATTGAAAATTAGAATTCATCAGGCTTTTTACACACATAGAAGAATCAATTAAAATTAATCAAGATCATGATTATATTCAAGACTAGAATCATACATGGAGTTTTCTTGTCCATCGTCGTCAGTAACCGAATCATCTGAAGTCCAAGACATACTAATCGGATTATCTGAAATTAATAAGTCAATTTTCGTTTCATTATTTTCACTTAGAATAAAAATTACCTGTCAATTGTTTCATTCTTGGATCCTTGTGTCGTTTGAGGCAGTTCTTATTGTCAATTTGGCCTTGGTTCTCGTAAACTATTTGATAATTGGCGCCCATTGTTTGAGTTCTCTTTCTGTTCATGTTCATTTCGGATTGAGCCCACATTTCTTCATTGGAAACATCGTTTATCTCAAGACCAGAGTTCATGTCAATTTTTTTTTCCTTATATTTTTTTTGCCTAGCTCTAGAATTTTGAAACCATACTTGAGTTACACGTTTACTCAACCCTGTTATCTGAGCTATTCGTTCTAGATCCTGGCCATCAGGATTCGAGTCAACTTCAAAATTAGCCTGCAATACTTGAAGCTGTTCTTCTGTAAAAGTAGTTCTTACACGTTTGTTTTTAGCTAAATAAATAAATTAATTTAAATTTTTTTAAGTCTTTAAATCAAACCTTCTTTGCTGCTTGAATCTCCATCAATCGCCTCGCAGTAGTGGGTCTTGCACAAAACCTTATTATTTTGTAAAGCAAATTCTTCACCAGTGGATAGCTGTCTCTTACAGTTTTCACATGCAAAACATGCCAAATGATAAACATTATCTTTGGCTCTTCGTACCCAATCACTTGACTGAATGTTTCGAGAGCATTTAGCACATTTAATACCAAAGTATCTTTAATTTAAAAAAGAAAAACAAAAATAAATGTTTCGATTTAAGCTTAATATTTTTTTTAATTACTTGTAATAATCCAATTTGCAGAATATTTTATTTTTTTTGAAAAAACAAGTCTCCTCGGTTATTAATGATAGATTACAGTGATTGCACTTGAGGCATTCTTCATGCCATGATGTCTCATTAACTCTCAAATAATACTTTTCATAGACTATTTTGAAGCAACCACGACAAATGGGAAATCCATCGATTGATCGTTCCTTTAACAACTCAAATTTATTTTTTTGTTTAAATTGAGTTAAATTTAAAATTTGATCTAGACACATAAAGAATTTCTGACTGTCAAAATATAATTTTAGAATAATTTTGTTGCTGATGTAATGAAAAGGCAAAATTATCTAGTATTTTGAGACTAGTAATTTTTGTTTTATAATTATTATATTGCATAATTTAAATAAAAAAATATATTTCACTATTTTTCCTATCTTTTGTGGTAGAACAAGTTTGCCTCATTAGCAAATCATTCATTCAATTGAATAAAATTTTGAAGAGTAAAAACTTGAAATTTCGTTTTTTAATTTTTGCTACCACCAATTTTTGGTTAATAAATTAAGCATCGATCAATTTTATAATAAGAGCTATAATTAATCGTGTAATATTTATCTAGATAGAACAACGTTAAAAATAAAAATAAAAATTTTATTTTAAATTTAATTAAACTTCTTAGTGAAAAAAATAAATTTAAATTAAAAATTACAACTAAAATCTTTTTTTTTAAACTATAATTCAAAATAAAAAGAAATTTTTTTAATAATAGATTGAAATTTTTCAATTTTTAAGAATTCTAAATTAGTTAATTTATTTATATTTTTAATTGACTATTTGTCTATCTTAGCTTAAAATTTTTCATTCTTTAATTAGCTGATTACAATTTAATAATAAACTTTTTTTTTAATTTCAGATAATACATAATCAGTATTTTATTTGAAAATTTATATTTTAGATAAATACAAAATGTAAAAAATACATTATGAATATGTAATTTAAAATATATTTAATTTATTGAAGTCAAATTAAATTCGAATAAATTATCAATCAAAAATAGATAAAAAATTGAATTGAATCTTAAAGATCCTGGTCAGCACCAAATACCACTAATTTTTTGCAAACAAGCCCTTGAATTATTCATCGAGTTTTAGATTTAAATATGTGTAACAGTTACCATTAGCCTGGTGTTAATAATTTGCTGAATTTTTATACCCT
Organism: Brachionus plicatilis; assembly: GCA_010279815.1. Taxonomy (NCBI): domain Eukaryota; kingdom Metazoa; phylum Rotifera; class Eurotatoria; order Ploima; family Brachionidae; genus Brachionus; species Brachionus plicatilis. The sequence continues at coordinate 246,041 of QEOQ01000479.1, forward strand.
CAACTTAAACTGAATTCTGGCTTCATTAGATATATTTTACATTGGTTAGTTAGGAATCTATTGCTTAAAATCTTATTCTTATTGGAATTATTCAGAAATTTTAATTCATTGATTCTTTTTGATTTAAAATTAATTTAAAACCTAAGATCCTAAGTTTTTTGCTAAAAAAATAATTATTTTACGACATTACTAAATGACTGAACAACTAAAATATTTATTTTAATTTATAATTGCTTTTCTTCACTTCATTTGCTTTGGGTAAGAATCTGTCCAAGATTTTCCTTAAAATATTATATTTGAATTTTTTTTAAAGAAAAATATAATTTCTATTCAATTAAAAAATTTTTTATCAGATATTAGCAAAAGAAGAATCAATTATTTTTCTTTTTTTATTCCAAATAATTTTTTTTTAAATAAAATACCATAAATATTTGTTTTTTAAGACCGCACTAAAGTCTTGGGGAACTTGATTTTGGTGCCTCGAAAAAAATTGAATTTTCAAGGCCTAGGATAGAAAATATGAAAATCTATGACCACGAAAGCAGCTAAAAATCAAAAGTAAAAAAGGCACCAAAACAAAGTTCCAGGGCTTTTAGTGCGGTCTTAAAAAACAAATATTTACCATAAATTTACTTAATAATAAATTTTTTTAAAGAAAATGATATAATCTTCATAATTCAAAAAAGATTTTTTTATTTGAAAGATATGAGAATTTTAAAATTTTTAAAACGAGTCAAATGACTTGTTTGGTGCATCTAGTTCCAGCATTTGAAGGACCCCTACTAAAAATTGAAGAATTTTAACTCTTTATCCATTGATAGCCTATTAAGTTAAATTCTTAAAGTTTAACTATTTTAAAATAAAATAAATATAAATCTTTTAATTTCTGTTCATAAAATTGAACAAAACACTGAAATTTTCAAAAGGTAGTATCTTGTCTCTTTTAAAAAAAGAAATAAACATTTGAATCAAAAAAAATACTTGATATTTTGCACTCTCGAATTCGCTTTGTTCTGAATCATCAGAAATGGAATATTCCATTCTGCTTTCAAATTTGTTTGTTTGACTTGAGTTGACAGTGCCTTGGGTTATTTAAGCAATTGTCTGCTTAGTATATTAGCTAAAGAAAGCAAATAAAAAATGTAAACAAATTAAAATACAACAACAAAAATAGAAACAATAAATATTAAGTTGACTTATCGGCAAAAAACCAGCTCCAATAAAATTTTTCTATCAAAAATTTATCGATTTTTTTTATGCATTATTTTTCGATATTCGCCTGCAATTGGCTCACAGTGCTCATTATAATCAAGTATCCAGATCCAATGGAAAAATCAAAGCGAAAACAATTATTTTCAAAAATAAGCGGGCGGCTAAACCAAGGTGAATTTAAACCTATTAGCATAGTCAACCTGATAATTCCAAGCTAGGACAAAAAATATTTTCAATTGGTTTCATTTTAAAGATCGCTTAATTGCAAAGGAAGTTTACTGAATTCATTCTAGCACAAAAAGTCGTCCATAATCCCGATTTGTTCCCTCGAGCATGAAATAACACTTTAATTAGACTTACACATGAAGCTACCAGTTGCACAACAAAACAATACCAGCTAACGAAGCTAAATTAGAGGTTTGTTGCCAAAATTCGTGATTCAGATCAATTTTAAAAGAGAAGAAACAAAAACTAAAAAAAAAAAAAAAATTTGTAGAAAATAATTCATGGAACTTAATTGGGATTATTTTTTGGAAAAAAGTTTTTTGGTAATTTATGCAAATAGAGTCTGCAGAACTAAGCCTGGTCGAAATGTGCTCATCACCAGCTAATTTTTAATTGAACTTTGGACTAAACAAAACAAGAAGTTAGTACTCGTCACCACATGAGCTAATTAAGCTCGGCGCTTTATTGCAACCATGCAAAGTTGGAGTAAAGAACGATTGAAGAACTTGAAAAAAAAATGCTAATCCAATTGGAAAAAAAACGATTGCAATCAAATATTCTGATATTGTTGTTGTCGTCGAGTGGTTTTGAACAAACTAGCTCAAGTTTTTTGACTAGCTGGAGAAGTAGCTTTGTTTGAAATTAAAAATCAAGAGGATTTTTGTGTATTTATTAATTTGCTCCATTTGGGACTTACAACAAAATAAAAAAAAAGAAAGAGAAAAATCAGTTAGAATGATAAGAACGGAATTTACAAAACAATATTACAAATGTCGAATGGACTTTCTTTGTAAAATCGCTGCACTACAACCACAATGAAAACTTCCGCTACTCACACAGACATTTGTTAATTAAAATTTTGGGTTTAGTACAAAGTTTAAAAATGTTCCTTAAAAATGCTCTTCGATTATTGAAATAAAATACATATATTTTTTTCTCTGAATAATATTTTTTCAAGATAACTTTCTTTTCAAAAATATAATTTCTATGAATGATAGCTTGAATAAAATTTTTTTTTGACAATTTTCCAAGATTTTAAATTGATTTGTAGAATTTTGTTTTTTATCAGCCATTTGATGCTCTAGCAAAAAAGTTTTTTTTTTTATTTAACAAACAAAAATAAGAATTCATTGTTTTGGGTTAATAAAAAATTTAAGAAAAAAAAATTAAAATTTGATCTGAAGTTTCATTTACCATATTCGCTTGATTTGAAACGCGGCATCCAAAACTCAAAATTATTTAGCACATGCGCTTAATGTCATATCACCCATCTTAAAAATGCTTTTCCAGAAACTTCAATTAGAAAAAATTTATGATCCAATAAAGATAAAATTATGAAAATTTACAGTCAAATACAGAATTTTGTCTTTTTTTCGAAAATAAAAATTTGAATTTTTTAATTTTTTTTCGCATATACTATTCACATGTGTGTCAAATACTCTGACGCCAAATTGTCCTCGTGGGTCAAGAAAATTCGAATACCAGTAAGATATATCATTTTATATAGAATTTTATCTTGATCCAAATGAGCCATAGTTTATTTCAATTGGATGATTTTTGTAGGAGTTATGAAAAAAAAACATCAAAATTTTTGAGGAAAAAAGTGAAAATTCAGTAAATAATCGTTTTTTTCAAATATCTTTTGATCAGAATTAGACATTTACCTGAAATTTTACACACATATAATATAGAATATATGCTATTAAATGAGAGGCTAATTAATATTCTAGTTTGATTTTAAAAACTTTTTTTCCAGTTTTTTTACATTTGAGGTATGGTCTCTATTTTAGATAAATACTTCACCAATTTTAATATAAAGGTACTATAAAAAGTATATCATTCGAAAGCTAAGAGCCTAAGCTACAAAATAATATACAACACTAAATAGTTGTACAACGATTTGATAAAAAATAATTAATTTTTTTTAATTTTGTTTTACTTTAAATATTTCTTATTTAAAACGTATTGCATAAATTCTATAATTTAATGAATACTTATCGATATATTTTGAAAAAATTTACAATCTAAATATTTTTGATAATTAATATGGGACGTGCGAAGCAAAATGCCTTAAGTGAACTTGTTATTCAAAACCGTCAAAATAAAGTATCCAGAGTTGTTTAAAAGTCCCAAAGTAAAGTCCAAGTCATTAAAAAAAGTCCAAGTCCGAACTTAAAGAAAAAAAATAAAAAAATAAAAGTCCGGACTTGGACTTGACTTGAAACTTGTGACTTTTAAACAACTCTGGAAGTACCCAAAAGTGAAATTTTTCAAATGATTAGTGGTAAAGTTTCACAAAGTTTCTCGTTGGAAAAAAGATTTTAAAAGACAATTGAAAATTCCAGTAATTCCTCGGAATAACAAGCAACTCAGACGAAAAATTCGGTATTTCAATTTAAAAGGATAGGGATAAAAAAACTTGGATATAAAAAAATTAAAATAAAAATGTAAAAAATATTCAAATAAACAAATTAAAAAAAATCTGTATTACCGTATTTCTTTAATAAAAAGAAAGTTCGGTCAACAAAGGGTTTGATGTATTCGAAAATTATTCACTTCGAAAAAGTGACTCAAATAAAGAAAATTTATCCATTTTTTTCTTCTATTAGAAATAAGAAAATACATGTTTTACATGACAAATGACTGGCGAATTTTCTTTTAAACAAGAAATATTTTTTTTGAGAAAAAAAAATATGAGGAAATTTTCGACTCAAATACAAGCAAGTATCTTCTATTTGTATTTTTTTAAAGTTTATTTTAGAATGATAAAAGGCTCAGGGAAACAAAACTCTTTTCGCCATTTTTTAATAAAAATTATTTCATAAAAATTGAGAGTTTTAGAATTGCAATAATTAAAAACATGAAATAACAGCTTTTAAATGTAAATAAAAAGAAATAAATGAATAGACATACAATTTAGAAATAAATGTTCTTTTCTGTCATTCACTTGTTTATTTTTATTTGTGATTACTTCTATTTGATGAAATACGCTATAAAGTTAAAATCGTAGTAGCATTTACGCTGTAATCTTTAGTCACCGTTGAAGATAGTTTATTCAGGATGATTTTTTATTTTTTCTTTCTTGAATTCATGAGAGAGGTGCATTTTATTTTTTTTGGGGATTAAAAATGATTTTCATTCATTTTTAATAAGTCCTGTTAGAATTTTTAGATAAACAATTATAAATAATTGTCAAGTATTTATTTAATTTTTTTATCAAGATTTTAATTGACATTAACGAATATATTTTTTTTTCTTTATTTAGAAGATTTTTTCTTGAGAAAATATTGCTCGTTTTTTTGTTTTTAGTAGATCGTTATGAAGATAAATGTTATAGCAAAGAAAATAAGCAATCTTTTTTATTTAGAAAAAATCGATTCATGGATTTTAATTCGTTAAATAGAGAATTTTGTCATAGGCTACAAATTATTTTAGTATATAATTTATTTTAATCAATATTAAAAAATGTATCTAATAAAATTTCGTAGTATCTTTTAATATACTTATTTTTTACTAACTGACTTTAGCAAAAAAAATAAAAATACAAAATTATATTGTAGTCGACTTAGTTAAGATGTTGATTAATTTTTTCTTTTAAAAATTGTGACCTAATTCGATAACTGATCGAAATAATTGATGATTGAAAAAATTGAAAATAAATAAACAAAAAATTCTAATTTTAGAAAAAAAAATATTTTTAGACTTTGATTTTAGATACTCAAAGTCTAAAAATATTTATTTATTTAAATTATTAAATACTGCTTTATATTTTCGAGTCGACTTGAATCAACTTTAAAAATGAACAAGTCCACCTGATAAAAAGCTAAGTCGGATCGATTTGAGTCGACTCGTTTTGAAAATTCCCAACATTAGTTTTTGATAATTTTACGCTTTTTTGGAAAAATCGCATCTGTAATAAAAGGTAAAATTAATTTAACAAATGAAAAAAAATTAAGAAAAAAAATCTACCGATTTTTCCGTAAATTTTTGTAAAAAGCTAACTTTGAAACGGTAAAATTCAGAAAAATTTGCAAAATTTTGGTAAAAATGTGTTAAAAAAAAGTTCAACCATATTTTTTTAATAATTAATTTTAAATAATTGATTAAATGGTTAGACCAGTCTCCATTTTTTTTGAATTACGATCGGAATCACCTTTTAAAAAAATTAATCTTTGAATTAAAATAAAATTATATTTTAGTTAGCCAAAAGGACTTAAAAAATAAATTCAGAGAAAAATTCCGAGATAATTTGATTAAACCATAACTTTTTACCGAAAAAAAGATTTTGACAAATACTTTGAAATTAAAGGTATATTTCTTTTGATTCTTGAGTTAATATTGAAATAATAGATGAAAAAACACATTTTTAAGATCAACTTACTAAATTTGTTCCAAAATGGAGAAACTTTTGAAATTACTAAAAAAAAATATCTCCCATCTTTCTGGCAGCATTTTGATCACTCGCTCGTAGAAGCTGGCTGGTTTTGAGGTGAAATATTGACTTATGTCTTTTTTGATTTCCTCCAAGTCTGAGTAACTTTTTTCACTGAGGAAGTGCTGCATGGATCGGAACAAATGGTAATCTGAAGGAACTAAGTCTGGTGAATAAGCTGGGTGAGAAAAGACTTCCCAGCCTAGATTATCTTTCGTGTTCCTAGTCGTTTTTGCAAAATGTGGCCTAGCTTGTCATTTAAAAGAAACACTTTTCGCTCTCCTTTAGCTCTGTGTGGCTGTTTTAGCAATTGCGAACATTCAGAGTGTTCTCACCATAAACCAAACAAATCGATTTGGTAGCCTCTGTCGCATTTTTTCCTTCGTTAAACTTGAATAACATGCAATGGCGGATATGCATTTTTTTGTCATACATTTTTATTTAGTCAATTTAGAAATTTAAAAAGCAATTATATAATCTTATATATCATTTGAAAAAACAAGAGTTGCTCTTTCAAATGATGTACAACATTGCATAAAAAAGTTTAATCTTTGATAAGATTTTTTCATTTAAAAATCGACGAAAAAACTTATTAAACAACCTAATATTTTTAAAAAATACTTTTCAGTTTTTCAATGGTTATATAGGAGTAAAAATCTTCGCCATGTTAAAAGATTTGTATACGAGGTTGGTAGGAGTTTCTGTGTTTTTTAGTCGAATTATTTAAAATTAATCTATTGCTTAGTAGTTAATTAATTAAAATAAGTGCGAATTTAATTTGATTAATTTTTTGAATATAAATTATACTGATATTATAGTTATTGAGTAAACTAAAAGAAACGCTCTTAGAACAAAATCAATAATTTCTTTCCACCTCTCAAATAGTCAATTGCTTACCAAATTTATTCTAGAAACTATTCATGAAAAATGCGAAAAACTTTAGATGGTACCCTTTAAAGTTCTCTTATCAAATAATTGTCCATATTCTATGAATCATTAATTTAAAGCTTAATTATTCCATTCTCTCGTGACCTCAAATTTTTTCGCATTTTAACTTAATTAACTTATTTTAATTTTTTTCTAAAAAAAAAAGAAAAAAAAGGAAAAAGAACAAAAAAATTAAATAATCAAAGGTTTATATCCGAACAATTTTGGAAGTACATCTCTTAAAAAAGTCATTAATGTGGTTAGCTTAACTAAAGAAAGAAATAGCAAACAAGAAAGTTGAAGAAATATTCTAGCATTTTAAAATATTAGCAAGAAATCAGTATTAAATTCTCAAGCAATTTAGAAAGCTTATTATTTAAACTGATAAATTAATAAAATTTAAGCAATTTAATAAAAAAAATTGGAATTAAAATTGTCTAAACTTTTTTAATAAGATAGGAAAAAATCCACTCTCAAGCAGGATTTTTTTTTTTTATAAAAAAAAAAAATTATTAACAAAAATGAGGTTAATTTCAACTTTGGTCACAAATAAAGAAGGGTTCTCAACTATATATAAAAAATACTCTTCAGCTTTTTAATCATTGTATTGTATACGGCTTTGGGAGGAGTTTAAATTTTGCATGTGAAATAATTTAAGTAGACATGTTTAAAAGCTGCCTTACTTTGAACGTTGATAATTTCAAAAGTTTGGGCAGTTGATTTAAAAAATGTGCGAATTACAGTATTTTTAATTTTAAAAAAATTAAATTAATGGCGCAAAATTTGGGTTCCGAAAAATAATATAAAAGTGGAATGACATTCTTATTAATAATTGTATAAAAAAATAAATTAAAACTCTTAAAATGTCGTTTGAGAATAAGGTAAAAATGTTTCTTAATGAACTTGAATCAATATCTTATGTATTCCTTTTGTTTATTTATATATTTATTTTAAAAAAATTTTAAGCCTATTAGGCAAGTTGAAAAATAAAAAAAGCAAGCTTGAACAAAATTACAATTTTTTACCTAAAGAATCTTTTTTTTAAAGGATCTGTTTTTTTTTTTTAATTAAAATAGTTAAAAATATTTATACGTAAAATTTTTGTCACCCTCCTATTTTTTTATCCGGGCTTGGGACCGGCATACGGCATAGTTATGACGGCGTCTTCCCCTAAGAAGCACGTGGGACGTTCATCATAAACAGCGCCACTCATCCGAGCACTTTTAATTTGGCTGCGAACTCGGCTACTATTTAGACTAGCTTGGAACCACAAACCAAGCGACATTCTCAATTTAGAAAGAGAGAATGCCTTAACTTTAGTGCTTCCAAAGTTACGGCTATCCAAAGAGGGTCAGCTGTAAAACAAGTTCTCGCTCTGCTAAGATTCTATACTGGATGATGGTCAAGCCAGCGGCACCCTCATACGACAAGACTAGGACAAAGACCCGTAGATCTATGTACCCGTAATACAGCTCTTCTTCAGACTCGTAGAAGACCACATAGTGTGGCTGCCACCACCCTCCTCTTTTCTCATCCTGGGCTTGGGACCGGCTTACGGCAGAGTTATGGTGGCTTATAATGTATTTTTAATAAAAACTTTAATTTTTAAAATTGATTAAAATAAGTCATTGTTTCATCCTTCTTTTAATTGATCCTTCTAAAATCTTTATCTGAAAACTTTAAAGACAAATTTAAAATCGACATTTGGTTAGAAAATATCCGAGCAATTATAATTTGGCAACGAACTCAATGTATTTCAAGACACTTGAAAAATAATTAAAGTTAAAGCTTGAACAAAATTACAATTTTTTACCCAAAGAATCTTTTTTTAAAGGATCTGTTTTTTTTTTAATTAAAATAGTTAAAAATATTTATACGTAAAATTTTTGTCACTCTCCTATTTTTTCATCCGGGCTTGGGACCGGCATACGTCATAGTTCTATATAATAAATAAATATTTTTTAGGTTCTAGCCATATATTTTTAAATTTACATTTTTTATCAATCATTTATCGGCAAAGATTTTGCAGACTTCCCGATAGGTGAAACAAAAGTTGTTTTACTTTGGAAGTTTAGCATGAAATTTCTCAACGCCCTTTAACTCGGTAAAGATTAACAAATTAATAAATAAAATACAGAACTGATTTGATACATGGATTTTACGTAAATTTAAGAAAATTTAATACATAATTTTACGAAATTTTTCGATATTTTACGTAAATTTTCGTAAATTTACCTAAATTTACTTTGGCCAATAATGACAAAATAATTTTGAACAAATGTTTGAGCTTTTGACAGACCAAACATTTGTGGGTCTCTCTTACAAGTTTGCTGACTTTTCATTTTTTGAAAATTTTTAAACAAAAAATTTAAAAAACAAACATTACAAAACTCTTTTTTCAGTTTATATTTTTATTCATATTTTATTTCAATATCGCCGAATCTGGCGTAATTTTTATGAATAAATTATAATAATAAGTTTTTCTGATTTTTATAAAAATAAATAAAAGGCTGTAATTGAAGAATAAAAAAAATCAAGCTTTAAAAAAAATAAAAAAATAATTTTCTCAACATTTATCAGAAATTTCGGATAATTATCGTTATTTGACCATAAACATCGTTTTTTAGATTACGATAATATTCGTAAAATATGGTGAATTCATTGTATCATAGTTGCACTATTAGTTGAAATTATTAGCAGATTATTTCAGGTGATGTATAAGTTATCGCAAAAATTAAATGAAGTTCTGGTTTATTGTATCATGCAGACACTTTATTTATTAAAAAATGAATCTAATTTACAAAAGAAAAAATGCAGTCCAAATTTTATGAGCTTGAAATTAACTTATTCATATGCGTCTTCACATATTTTAAAACAAAATCTTTTAGCTTCTATTTAATGTGACAAATCAACTGCTGGTCTATTGTTGCTTGCTGACCTTCTCCGTAAACTTTATGGGACAAATTAACCTAAATATATTAGATGTGCTTAGGAACATCATGCGGCGGTTGATATCCTAAGCCACAAAATGTACATTTTCTTTAATTTGGGTTTTTGGTGAGTGTGAAGAAGTGTGCGGATGGAAAATCAGGCCAAAACACGAAATTGAAGTCCGCGTGGTTTTCGTGGATGAGAGTTGAAGTCGCTGCTCCAATTATTACTTCCAAAGTGCCATTAAATGTCAACAAGGTCGAGGATCTCGAAATAAGCCTTAAATGGCATTGTGAAATTTCATACAGAACTTACAATACAAAGAATAAAAATGTTAGAACTTTTGTTCTGATGGTCAAAAACTTATTCTGTACATGTAAGATTCTTGATAAAAATATTAACTCAAATCCTATTAAAGTTTTCAATAAAAAAATTGATAAAATTGATTTAAAAAAGCTATTATATTAAGATTAAATCGAATTTATTTTTAATACTTGTAGATGACGTACAATTTTGAAAAGCTTCTTCAGACTTTTGGAAAGGGTTTTACAAAAATTGTTACACTTTGTTGGTTTTGTGAAATCCAGTACAAAATTTCGAAAAAAGAGCATTGATTCTGTATGAAATTTCAAAATGGTATTAAATATAAAAAAGAAATGTTCATCATCGAAGAAGCAGGCAGCCTAAATTGCTAGTCCGAAAATAAATATCAATCTTTTTTGATTAAATTTAATTTTTAATAAATTATTATTTCTTGTTTTTTTAAATCATATTCTGTTGGCACTTTTTTTATTTACTCATCTTATAAAAACTTAATTCGATCAAGAACCTAAAATACCAACGTAGAAATTTGCATAAATTTATTTATTTGTTTGTTTGTCTGTACCGAGCTAATGCTCCTATAGAACTGTTTTGAAATGGCTTAAATTTCATATTTGCTGAGAATCTTTGCATAATCCGAATTAGTCATTGAATGCTTTAATTGACTTAATTTTTTTAATTACAATATTTTGGAAAAGCTAGCATCTGTTTTTTTTTTAATTTTTTTTTAAAACATAAAAAAATATTAAAAAGACAATTTTTTTCAATATTATGATAATATTGTCAAAATTAATGTTAATTATTTTTGATTAGCTGTAAAAAAAGTTTATTAATTTGAAATCAAAATTGTTTTCCAAAAAAAGTGATTTTAATAATAATATAATAATAAATAGATAAGCTATAATGAACTAGGCACATAAAATGAGGTTTTAATTTCAATATAATAGTTTTTTTAAATCAATTTTATCAATTTTGTTTTTGAAATGTTAATCAGATTTGAGTTCACAATATCTTTATCAAGTTTTTGCATTCATGGACTACTCTGTTCTTAAAAAAAATCTATCTTTGTTCACAATTCTCCGCCAGTTACTACTCAATTATAAACTCATGATGTCTTGGGAAAGACGTAATGCATTTACATGCTTGTTCTTAAAGACTAGTGGTGCATGTCAATTGATTTTTTCCAGTCCATTGATTATCTTATACATTTCAATTAAATCACTTTTTAGTCTTCTTGTCTCTAAGACGGTAAGATTCAATACCGCTAATCTTTGGTTATAATCTAATTTTCTTAACTCCGGAACCAGTTTTGTAGCTCTAGTTTTTATTAATATAAATTAAAATAAAGTTTGTTTTTATAAAGATTTCCAAAAAAAAAATATAAATAGTAAATTGTATGTCACAAAGTTTTTCGATTAAAAAAATCATTTTATCAAGAATAATTAATTAAATTAAAAGAGTTATGACTAAATTACTGGTCTTTTTTGACCATATTTAAGTACTAGATCATTAATCGGTTCTTTCAGTAATTTTTTAATCACTAGAGGGTCCTAAAACTTGATAGCAATACATAAACTTAAGTATTTTAAATTTCAAAAGCCAATCATTCATATTAGAGTCATAGTTTTTACGTTATTAGAAAAAATAAGCAAATATTCTTTAAAAAATTTATTTAATCATTTAAAATTTTTTAATGTGATATTGGTCCTAAAGATCTAGTCTAGATAACAAATTTTAAGCTTCAGACTAGTTCTTTGTTTTAATTGTTCGATTTTAATTTGGAGCATCGCTGCCAGTTATCAATTTATACATTACATTTCCCATTTGAGCTGGTGAGTTGGTGACTTCAACACCGGCTTCTTTTAAGGCATTTATTTTTGCTTCGGCACCGCCAGACTTGCCTGAAATAATAGCTCCAGCATGGCCCATACGTCTTCCAGGTGGAGCAGAAACACCAGCAATAAAGGAAACAACAGGTTTTTGCTTTGAACCAACATTATTTTTTTTCAAAAACTCTGCAGCTTGTTCTTCGGCAGATCCACCGATTTCACCGATTAATATGATGCCTTGAGTTTTCGGATCTCTTAAGAAAACGTCTAAACAATCGATAAAATTAGTTCCATTAAATGGATCACCACCAATTCCGACACATAATGATTGTCCTAGACCGACTTTAGTGGTCTGATGAACGGCTTCATAAGTCAAAGTGCCTGATCTTGAGACAATACCGATGATACCTGGTTTGTGAATATGGCCAGGCATAATTCCAATTTTGCACTGCCCTGGTGCAATAATACCTGGACAGTTTGGACCCACTAGTCTTTTACAAATATATATATAAACTATCAATCTTTTAAAATTGTAAAGAGAATTAATTAAAACCTTGATTTATTCTGTTTAAGCAGTTTTCGCTTGACTGTTACCATATCATGTTGAGGAATACCTTCAGTTATGCATACTATTAATGGAATTTCTGCTTCTACGGCTTCCAATATCGCATTTGCAGCTCCAGGTGGCGGAACATAGATAACTGTAGCTGTAGCTCCAGTCTCTCTTTTAGCCTTTGTTTAAACCAAATCAAATTTTTTTTATTGAAGAAAAATAGTATCACCTCATCAACACTCTTGAACACTGGTAAACCCAAGTGAGTGGTGCCAGCTTTTGCAGGTGAGACACCACCAACCATTCTTGTTCCATATTCAATAGCTTGTTGACTGTGAAATGTACCCTTTTGAATCATAAGACATCAAGCCAACAAATAAAATTGATTTTTTATTTACTTGTTTTCCAGTAAAGCCTTGACAAATAACTTTGGTATTAGAATCAATGAGGAGATTTCTTCGAGTTGAATCATAAGCAGCCGATTCAATATTTCGAACAATATTTAATTGGTTTACTAAATAGAAATTGAATAAAAAAATTAAAATATTGAATTGATTTAATACCTTTGAGTAAACTTTTTAAATTTATCAAACTATTATTGAACCTTATCATCTAAATCAAATTTAAGTTTTGAGGATCAAAATTTAATTTAATATTTTTCAACTAGTATTAGAATTTTAAAATGACTTTTGATCATAAATAGATCATTTTAATGATGCTGTTTTACGCTATACTTTCATATATGAACTATGCTAATCTGAAACAAGCATCATGTTAGCAAAAATGTTTAGTTAATATTCATATTCTAAAATTGGTAATATACTAATGTTTAAAAATTTGCGTGAAGAGTTTTTATTTAATAGCAAAAATAACAAAAATAAATCAACTTTATTTCATTTTAAACTTTTTCAACTTTTTTTTAAAAGTTGAGCATCTTAAACATTTTTC
>QEOQ01000479.1:269216-279617 GCA_010279815.1 Brachionus plicatilis
ATTTTATCTCATTTACTTTTTGCTTGATTTTTTTTTACATTTTTTTATATATTTATTTGTTTATCCGAAGGAGCTTCAGATAAACAAATAAATATATAAAAAAAAATTGTTCTGGAAGATTTTCGGAGTAGATGTAACAAAAATCTTCAAGATTTCAATCTGGATATTTCCAGTTCAACTCTTTGATGAAAACAGTTAAATCTATCAGCTTAGTTTAAATTATCGGAAAAAGTAAAACTTATTTTGGAAAACTTATTAACTTATTATGATATGTTTCATATATCAGATTCAAGGACTTTAATATCATCATTTATTAAATTAAAAATGGAACTTTCTGAGACTTAATAATTATTCTTTTAATTGTGCGAAAATCGTTCTATAAACAGTACAAAATTGAACAAATTCATACAAAAAATCATACAATTTATTGATCAATTTCTTACCATACGGCTTTTTAATCTTTTATATGATTTTTTTGTCTTTTTTTTCCAGTAATCTTTGCCTAAAAAAAATTTGATTATACACAATTATTAGACGGCGATAATCTTTTGACATGATACCTAAGATAACTTTTTTAATGTGAAATCTTGATCATTAATTATGTTTAAGCTCAGTTCGATTAGCTCTTTATGTGTATTTAAAATTCTATTATGTTGTTTAAAAATTGTTGAAGGATTTGCATGTATGAAAATTGAATGTATTCACTCAAAAATAATTATCTTTAAAAAAAAGATAACATTTAAAATAAAAATGTTCTTTGATCACCACATTAAAACTTAACAAAATCAAAATTTATAAATTAAAATGTTAGACTTTTTTGAAATAAACAAAAAATGTTTATTTAAATATTCTTGTTGATATTTTTCCTTGATTCACTTTTATTTTTAAACTAAGGACATGATTTGATAATGAGATATGTCCTTTTTGGATACCGAAAGATACAGAGTGAAAATTTAGAAAGCAATTTAAATCTGATGGAGTATTTGCACGATTTTGAAAAAGTATTGATTTAATCTTTAAATTTAATTCGAGTTTAAACTTCATTTTTTGTAGTTGAAATTCGCAAAATTTGGGCAAGAAGCTGCTGAAATTATCAAAAAACACAAATTGTATCTCGAGCACATCCCTTCCAGGATTTTTAAATTTAAAGAGGTAAATTTTGTTATTTTGAAATTTTAATCAAAGCTAAAAAACATCCAGATATGGCCAAGTCTAATAGAACAAATGAACATTGAAGATTTTTACGAAAATTTACATCAAATCTTAAAAAAAGAAATTATTCAACCCAATTCATCGACAGAAAAATTCATCTTTGATAAAATGTTGAACCGCAGCAATCCGCATTATGTTCAAATCAGTCCAATATCAAACTGTCTTGCGTCCCAAATAAATGAACACCACATAACCTACAAACAATTGAAAGAATCGCGACTCAGGTCCACGACAACAACAATTGAAGAAGGATCAGTTCAGGAAAATTTAAGAAATTTTTTCTGGAGTGCGTTTAAAAATTCTATTCAACTGGTAAGATTCAAAAAATAAACAGAGTTGGTTAAAAGCCACAGTCAAATTTAACTTTAATTTTTTTAATTTTTTTTCCAAAGTTAAAGTTGTGATTTTGACTGATAATAATTTATTATTTTAAGTTTAAATTTAAGTCAAATTGAATTTAAATTTAAAAGTCAATTCTGATTTTTTATGCTTTTATATTTTAAGTTATACAATTAATGAGCACTTCAAATCATTTAACAGACACTTCAAATTATTAAATATCTTTTGCTCACCCGCAACAGTTAATTATTAAAAATTATTTAGTTTGAAAAGATTTCAAAATTTTAAAGATTTTTTTTTAATTTTCTAGTCAAAGTCAGATTTGACTTTGATGTTAAAAAATAAAAATTTAAAAGTTGACTTTGACTTTTGCAGACTTATAAGATAATTTTTGACTTTTGATCAACTCTGAAATTAAAGTTTAAAAAAGAATAAAAAAATTTTTCCTAAGAATAAATCTCAATCTAGATCTTATTTTAACTCAAAACGGATTATGATTGTTATGGAAATAAATCCTCAAATGAGAAACGCCACCACTTTAGGACTGAACTATCTGAATCCACTGGAAACAAGCTCGGCTATTCTGCTGACTCTTTATTATTTAAATTCTAATCCGAACAATGTAGATCTATTTGTAGCATCTGATAGACTTACTCGAGTTGAACTAGCTGATAAAAATTCTCAATCAGAACCAAATTTGGGCACTATAGATCAAATACTTCAAGGAGTTAATTTTTTATATTTTTTTCTTATTTTCTTACTAATTTTTTGAAATAGTTTGTGTCGATCGAAAAAAACCCAACGGATAAAATATTTGAATGGACTCTGCAAAACAAGAAATTTTATGATGTGTTTATTTTTTTGGTCAGTAGTGACCAAGGAAACAAGAAAATTCAATTCGAAATGGATTTTGTGCGAGCAAACACAATTGCCAAAGACACGAAATTAGTTGTTGTTAACTTGAGTGGTAAACACACAGAGCCTATTGCTGAAAATGGAGTTATTACTCCATCGTTGCTTGATCTTTATATCAATGGATGGAATTTTGTTACATTTTTTATTTTAGAGTCTTTTCTGAAAGGAGTATTCTAAAAAAAAAACGATGTTTAATTTATCTAAAGAAAGCAATCTCATTTTTTTTTCAGCATTTTATCAAAGCAGATCGAGTTTGTTCATTTTTTATCTTATCCGTAAAAAAAAAATAAAATAGTTATAGCAAATTTTAATTTTTTTAAATATTTTAAATTTCAAGTCTTTAAACTAGGTTCCCAAAAATTTTCATGATTTAAATGGTTTTTCGACATTTCTTTAAATTATTTTCCTTACACTGAAAATAAAAAAAATGATCTACTGAATTTTACAAGATAGAATACGTTAAAAAAATAAAAACTTTTTCATTTAATTTTCTATTGTATGCATAAATAAAAAAAATAACAAAAAAATAAAATCCTGTATTGAAATGCAATTCGAATTGTGCAATTCAGCCATTGCAAATCTTAATTTTTATAGTTTAACATATTTGTATTGGTAGCGTTAGCACCTTATTATATAATCTGGACTAGTTAAACTGTCCTTATTACAAAATGTTTAAAGGACCCATATCTCAATTTATCAAGTTGATTGAAGATTTCCAAAGACACGCGGTTAACACATGAGAACTAATATAGAAATATGAAGAGGGGACCTAGGGGCAATTTCTAGATTATATTTCCATTTAAATAAAAAATTCTCTTGAAAACTAAATATCTAACTCCCACTTATGACTAAGAAAATATGCTTAATTTTTTAAAAAATTTTTATTAATATGTTTTTACAGTGCTGCTACGATACGTGATTCTGAGATAAAATTACGTAATTTTAACCGTATTTTTTATAAAATTTGGTAAATTTAAAAGGGCCTCAAGAAGACCATTTTTTTCGTTTTTTAATAGAATTTTCTTAAAAAAATTATTTTCACTCTTCAAAGCATAAAAAAAATAATTTACCTAATTTTACGTAAAATTACTTAAATTATTATTTTTATTAGAATAAAAAATCGAAAAGCTGCTGAAAGTCCTAGTGTAAATCTTTTCACTGTTGTAAAATAATTTACTATAGTTTTAA
The DNA here is from genome assembly GCA_010279815.1 of Brachionus plicatilis. NCBI lineage: Eukaryota > Metazoa > Rotifera > Eurotatoria > Ploima > Brachionidae > Brachionus > Brachionus plicatilis. The sequence continues at coordinate 272,871 of QEOQ01000479.1, forward strand.
GACTAACACTGTGAAAAATATATATAGTAATATTATTAAATAAAAATTAAAATATTTTTTCGATGAATCTTGACTTTTCTTTTTAGATATTTAAAAGTTAAAGCTTTGATTAAAATAAAATTAGTTTTGATCCTTCAAATTCTCAGATTTTTGTCTAATTTTATATTTTTTTGAAACAGTTTTATACAGTTTAGTTTAGTGGTAATAGCTGTAACACAGTAATGTGCGAGTGTAGTTCATAAGGCTACACTTTATCAGCTCGTAACCTTTAGTTACAGTTAGAAAATATTCAGCTAAAGATTTAGAATTTACTACTGAATCACCATAAATGATTATAATGTGACAGATGCTTAGCTAATATAAAGAATTTATATTATTAAATTATTATAAAAAAAATCACCTGATTTGCGAAGTCAAAAAAGTTCTATTAATTCAAGTTGATCAAAAAAATTTGTCAAATATTTTTATTTATTATTTTAACAAAAGAAATTTAACTCTAAAGCTTTGTTTTAGAAAATACCGTACAATTTTAAAACTTACTTGTACATTTCTTTTCCCCGACTCTTCCTCGACTTTTCCTTTCCTCGATCTTTATTTTCTTAAACTCTTAGGAAAGGAAATAAAAAATAGATGAAAGGAAGAGTTTAAGAAAATAAAGAGTCGAGGAAGAGTCAAGGAACAAAATTCGTACAAGTTAGTTTTAATTTGTACTGTAATAATTTCTGAAAAAAAAAATGCTGAAAAAACGCCGTTCGGCGGCGTGAAAAACGCTGACGGCCTTCATTAAGCGTTCTTTTTTTTCCGAGTAAGATGAGAATTCAATCAGACTAAGAAAGAAACAAGATTGATTCAATAAATCTTCCATTGATGATCAGATTTTCAAATCGATCAATTCTTTTAATGAGAAATGCCTTTAATCTTATAATTTTGAAACTAGACTAACAGGAATCAGTGGATGCACCCATGTCGGTCATCTCAACTGGTCGTTAAAATAAGACTCTTTCATAAAAAATAAGCAAAAAAAATTTGATTTGGTCCAAATAAAAGTCCATATTTACATTTTTTTAATTTTTCAACTTTTAATCTTACCAACCCTTCAAGAGCGACGAATAAGAGGTAACATGATTCAATTTTTTCAAACTCAGCAAAGTTAATTAATCAGGTTAATTGGACGATATCTCATGCGTCATGTAACTCACTGTTCCAAACTGAACCTCCCCAGGAAATTATAGAGCACATGAGAAGAATCTCCGGTCAAACTTCAACCAACTGTTTACAAAGAACCAACTTCTTTGCCAATAGAGTCGTAAACGAATGGAATAATTTACAATACGAATTTATTGAAGTTTCAGCAGTTAATCAATTCAAAAATAGATACGGTACTTTTAAGATTAGTTTTAAGAAGTCCACATTGTCAAATACTGAGATAAATTAGTGGATCTTCTCTTAATTTCTAATCACCAAATTCCTGGTCACAAAACCGGAGGTCTAGTATACTTGGTCACATATTTCAAGATCAGCTGGTCACAAAACAGGGAAGACTCAGAGAACTATTAAATTGTGCTATTAAATTAAAAAATTAAAATTTTTAAACCTTTTATTCTAAAAATACATTTTTAAGAAGCACCATAAAGTTAAGTAATTACATATATCACCGAAAGCAAAATCGAAATTAAAAAAACAAATAAAAAAAAAAAACCAGATAAAAATCAATTAATACTTATTAAATGCGTATTAAAATAATATCATTAGATCGAGACCGGTTATGTTTTTGCTTAAAATTACTTGGATTTCTGGATGAAAAGCGTCTAAAAATTTCTATAAAACTCGTATCTTTGGATTTTTTATTTTGCCTTTTATTAAAAGATAGGGTTTCTTCACTTTTACCCATGATTTCGCAAACTCCTGATTGTTTTCCATTTGATTTGTCACAATTATTTACACTCGACTCTTTATTTGATTTTTCATTTTCGGTTGGTTCCGATTTTTCATTCATCTTACACAAAATAGAATTATTTATTTCATTAAAGAGCTGAGAATTTTCATTTTCTGAGATATCGCTCAAATTAAAGTTATTCAAATCATCTGATCCTTTTTTATGATTCAACAAATTTTGATTGTTCGAATTTGGCACGTTTAGAGAATTTCGATAGGTGCTCGAAAAGCTGTTATTTTTTGATTTTGGTTTTATTTTTTTACATTTGGTTTCATTAAATTTATTTTTAGGTTTTCTATCGTCTTCTCTTCTAAAAAATAATTTGCGAATCAACGATGGACACATTTTAACACCGATTGTCTTTATTGTAGATATATATGACTTTCGAAAATCCCTTTTGAAAATTCAATTTTAAAACTATGCAAAAATATATTTAAACTTTTAAATTTCTTAATTTAAACTGAAAAACAAATCTATTTATTTAGTAAAAAAAAAGCTCATTCAATTTTTTTGTCAATTGTTATTTAATCTTTTTGTTCTTTGAACATATTTAATAGATATTAAAGTATCCAAAAAGATTGACTTTAGCTTTTCGGATTAACTATTCAGGATAGATAGAGTTGATTTAGAAATTATTGTTTCAAAATTTTTTTCTTGTGAAATATTTGTTTTGTTTTAATGGCTTTCAATTTGTGTGATTTTTGAATAAAAAAAAAGACTAAAATCTAAAATTAGATATATTTGATTTACTCTAAACTATCTTTGTACCGATTTTAAAAAATTTTATTTCTGAACCTGGCTAAATTAAATAACAACATGTTTGATAATAGAAGATCGAATTAAAAAAAAAAGACTTTTCAATATAAATCGTTCTCAAAAATTGAATTTTTTTAATGGAAAATAATTGATTTTTTTTTGTTAAATTTTACATATAATAAACTAAAAACTAAAAAAATTCAAATTTTTCAAATTTTGAAAAATAACTTTTAAATTATTTAAATGGTATTAAATAATTCTAGAAAATAAAACCTAAATAAACACTTTTATTTTAAATTTTCTTTTTTAATATATCTTCAATGTAAGACTTTTATTTCAATTTATCATAATCAGCAAAAGTTATTGAAAGCTATAAATTGTTTTCTCAGATCATAGCTTTTCATCAATTAAATTCTGAAGTGAATTTTTATTATTTTTTAACAAAGTAATCAGTCAAATAAACTAGATTAATATCTTTTGAATTTAATTACCGCTATTTCTTAAAGATAAGGCGAACTTCAAGCTCAGTTTTATATCGGGTTTTTCCCAACGAGGCCTTTTTTTAATTTAAAAATAAAATTTAAAGTTCATGTCGGAGTCTAATGATAAAGCGATCAGATACTTGTTAAAAAAATCAAAAAAACAAGACAATATCAGCTGAAACAATTAACAGTTTCAAAGCTGGAATTGATCGTGAAATGTCAAAACTAAAATGAGGACTGCAAAAGCCTTAAATGTCTTTTGGCGATAGTATAAGAAAAGTACTAATATTAATTACAAAAAACTTGAATTTACCTTATTTTCATTTTTTAATGCCCAACTTAATTCTAAAAAAAATTTAAAAAAATCATGAGTTTTTAGCAAAATTTTAAATTGAACTCTATCAAATTTTAAAGATTTAAATAATCGTTTTGTTCAAATATAAAACTGAAATCTCTTGTTTTTTTTTTATTTAAGCAAAATTAAATATATGAGTGATATTTGATGATATTTGAATAAATAAAAACCAGTGAATCTGAAAACGCAAAATATTTATACATAAAAAAACAAGGTGAGCAATCATTATTTTTTAAAATATGGATGCCGTATAAAAAAAGGCCTTAGAAAAAAAAAGATAAAAATATTCTTACTTGTTTGTTAAGGCGTATATGATCGGATTTATAAAGCTATTAATATAACCGATCCAAGTAATTAAACGCTCAGCAATTAAAGGCAATGTCTTATTAGTCACCGCCAATACCACATACATAATAAAAAATGGAAGCCAACATAGTATAAAAATTCCTATTAAATTTTAGAAATTACTTAAAATTAAAAATTAAAAATTCTCTACCCATTATAATTCCAAGTGTCTTAATTGCTTTGGTGTCTTTACTTCTTTTTTTTTCGATGATTTTAATTTGCTTGAGTAATTTCAAGAAGCGATTCTTTTTGTCGTCCAGACTCCTTGTTTCTTCACTTTCGCTAAGCAATTTATTTATCGTCTTATCATTAAGCAGCTCATTGTTGTTTAGGCAATTATTGCTCTCGTTGGAGTTCAACAAATTTGAACCCTTCATTTCCGGATTAAGATTCCGGGTCCTTTGGTCTATTTGAGCAATGGCTTTGGCTTGGTGTTTGGCAACAATAAATATGCGGAAGTAAACGCAGGTCATAATTATCAATGGAATAAAAAAGGACAGAGACGATGATATAACTGCGTAGACCATATTAGCCTCGAGCATGCAGGTATCTTTTGGACCCGGTTCCGACGAGTCCTTAAGATTGAGGCCCAAAAATATTGGAATAAATGACATGCATAAACTAAGCGTCCAAACTGAAATAACTCCCACAAACACATGCCATGTCCGGACTAAATTTTTGTATGCCAAAGGTTTGAATATGGCCACATATCTGTCCATGGCGACTAAAAGCAAGTGGAGTATTGACGCTGTGCAGCAGGTGATGTCGAAAGCGTTGTAAAATTTACAAAATAAATCATTGAATATCCATTTTTGTATCACATCTTGGATCATTGCTGGTATCATGACTAAAAATGTGACAGTAATGTCCGCGATGGCAAGACTCAGGAGAATGTAGTTGGTGGCGTTTTTTAGACGCTTGAATCTGATTATCACCGAGACAACCAGGGTATTTCCGATAAGGGTCAAAAAAATTACAATTACACAGGCAATGCCGACGAGGATTTTCTCCGGTAGTGACACTTGAGACTGGCTCTCTACGTGTGTTGTATTTGCGCTGACGAATTCAGTCATTTTGTCTCTTGAGCAGTTTGCTAGACTGTTTTTATTTACTTTCATAAATTTACAAAACGTTAACACTGTAGGATATGGATAAGAACATTTTTCAATAAATCTAAAAATAAACTAGTGAAAATAAAAACTTTATTTTAAAAAAAATATTGAAATAAGATATCAGGTGTCAAATTTAAACATTTTTCGTAATTTTGTTAAAATTTGCCATTTCTAGTCAATGGAAATTAATGAATGGCGCAAAAATGACTGATTTTTAAGTCCTGATTCAAATGCAGCTAAACCGATTTGTGCTTATTTAATGGAAAACGTCAATTACGGCCAAACAAATTCTTTTATATAAATATTTCAAAATTTAAACTTAACCTTAAGCTTGGAAAAAATAAATAAAGAATAATACTTTTCATACAAACGGAATTGATGGAAATAAAGCTAACGGGCTTAACTAAAGTCTTGAAATAGGTACGATTTTTTTTCAACAGATTGTATACTTTATAAAACATAGACAATGTGTCTTTAATAAAGTAGCAAGCGAGTACGCTTTTAAATTTGATTTCTAGGTATTTTTAAAAAGATTTACGATTACCATTTATCGAAAATTTATTGAGCAAGTATTCGGTATTTATCATAAAGTTGTTTTCCAGGAGCATATTTATTTTTTGAGTTGCTTTTGGGATAAAAATTTGATAATTTTTTTTCGTCTAAATTAAGAATTGCAGATTTCATCTAATATGAATAATTAATTATTATCTTTGAATAAAGATGATAAAATATAAAATTGAGCAAAAATGATTAATGTTACAGATTAGATGCCAAAATTTTTTCATTATGGAACTTGTTTTGCCACATTTTCAGAATAATATAAGCGAATCGAGACTAAAAGGGAAATTAAAAAACTGACAATTTTGGATACCACATGCGCAACAAATGAGGTTCCACTTGTTTTCAAAAAAAGTGACTTGTTCGGGTTATTAAAACATCCATTTTTTCTGCATGAACTAAACCAAAGTAAAATTGAGAAAATTGACAGGTAGTTTAAAAAGTAATAAGGCATAATAAATCATATAATATGAAAATAAAATAAATTAGAATAATGAAGCCTTATAAATTTAAGAGTTTTTCTCCTACTTCATGAAAATTTTACATTTTGAAATTTTTTAAAAATTTCAAAATTCAATATTAAATTCAATATTTAATTCCATATTAAATTCAATTCATAATAAATTCAATATTTGGTATCGATAAATTTTTTATTTATGGTAAATTTACAATTTTGTATAAAATATATGAAAATTAAGACCTATTAGCAGACAAATTTTTATATTGGTGATTAAAAGCACTCCAGATTGCGTTAAAAATCTAATCTAATTAAATTAGATTAAATTTTATTCCCTTGGTTAATTTTAAGTTTTGCATAACATGCATTTTTATTATATGCCATAAAATTTTTGTATGCTATACAAAAAAAGAGCACATTAAATTTTCTGTTTTCGAATTGTATTTCATGTAGTTACAATTAAAAAAAAAATTAAATTTCTCGTTTATTGGATAAAAAATGTGGCATTAATTAAAAAAAAACCTTTATGAAAGTTTTTTAATCTATTTTCTTTAGAGCTTTAAATTATAAAAGCCCAAAAAGGTTGGAATTCATTTTAAAAATCAGACAAAGATGACTCCAAAAAGTCTACTTAAATTATCTAAAAAAATTAAAATTTTAGAAACCTATTCGAGATTTCTCTTTTCACCAAATTGTTTTTTTAAACCTGGTTTTAAAAATTTGCTAATTTAACTGTAAAAATAATC